>DWKF01000013.1:0-69180 GCA_018249355.1 Cecropterus longipennis
ACTGAAGCTCAGCTGGCATTCCATCAAGCGTTAAGAGACTTTATTTTAACTGATCAAGATTTGATTGGTAAAAATTATGATCCTAGGAAACTATTAGCACCTGGTGTCACGGCCGTGGAAACGAGTTTGGCAGAACGTCTGGCTGTTTTCGGTGCTGCATCACACTAAAAAAACGCTAACACATTAATTAATGTGTTAGCGTTTTTTCGCTATTCTTTGAGTTTTCGAACAGAATCTCGCTCCACCATGAGTGATTCGTAAACAACAGAGTCCACTTTATGATGATTTATTTTTTGCAATAATAGCGTAGCTGCATCACGTCCCATCATTTGCTGCGCATGCGTCATTGTCGTTAATCTAGGCGACATATACTTTGACAGTTGAAAATCATCAAATCCAATTATCGAGACATCTGTCGGTATTTTTAAGCCAATGTCATTAACTAAATCCATAATTCTGATGGCTAGTTGATCATTATACGCCAAAATGGCCGTGGGCCGTTCTGATGATGTTTTCAATAATAAATCATTCATTTGCTGAAGCGCACTATTAACATTATCAGATTGATACATGATAGGTTTACAGAAAGGAAGTAGTGAAGAATGATCTTGATAAGCCTCAAGATAGCCATTTAATCTGTGAACGCCTTGAAGATCATCAACTTGAAAAACACCTACAATTTTTTTATGATTTTTAGAAAAAAGGTAGTTTGTTGCCTGATAAAAAGCATGTTGATCATCACTAACTAGTGTTGTTCCTTGAATATTTTTATAGGAAGCGTTAATAAAAATAACGGGAATTCCTAATTTCTCAATTTCTTTATACAGGTCAATATTGGTTGTTTCACTCGCGCTTTTTGTTGGTTCAACAATTAATCCCCCGAGATTTTGTCGCATAAAATTTTTTAATGCTGATCGTTCTCTTACAGGATCATTGTGAGTGTTCGCTAATATAAAAGAAAAATTATGCATTGATAAAACTTGGTCAATGCCGTCAATAATGGCAGGAAAAATATATGACGCAATATGCGTGGAAATAACCCCTACTACTTGTGGCACACTTTCTTTTTGCAATATTTCCGTTTTATCTGCTACAAAAGATCCACCACCTTGAATACGATAAATAAAGTTTTCGTTTTCTAAATCAGAAATAGCTCTTCGCACAGTGTAACGACTAACTGAAAATGCGGACATTAATTCGCTTTCAGTAGGTAACTTTTGGTCAACACTGTAGTCTCCACTCAATATTTTATCTAAAATATATTGTTTAATAATTTCATATTTATTAGTTTTCATAAATTTAACCACCACGATAAACCATCACAATATTTGTTAGCACGTAAGAGACACAACTGCATTGTATCGCGACTAATTTTTTTATGGAGATATGGTAATATATTGCGCTATCAACAATTATTGCTAATCACTAACTGTTATTTAATAATGCCACCACTCCAAATTCATACTCAATGGCTGAATTTCAAATCAACATCTTCCAAGTCAAGCACGTGGCGCGTCACACTTGCTGCTCCACCCAGCAAAGTTGCTTGATAAACAGAGTGATTTGCAAATAATAATTCTGATTGACAAGTTGGATTCAGATCTTGATACACTTCAATCACGCGGCCTAATAATTCCGGCATTTCAGCGATAAAACGTGAGTGAATAAAGAGCGCTTGTGGGGCATAGGTTTGTATAATATCATAAGCCATTTGTGCAATGCCACGAACCCAATCATCAATTAACGCTGTTGTTTCTGGTGCATTATGACTAGCACAAGCCACAAAATCAGCACGGACGACTTCTTTTTTGCCTAAAGCTTCGGCCAAACGTTTCAGCATGGCGTCTTCAGAATATAAATCTTCCATGCGAATAATTTCCTTATTCTGAGACCAAACGATACTGCGACCAACTTCACCAGCGCGTCCAGCCAAACCACGATATAACTGACCATCAATAATAATTCCAGCACCAATACCATAGTGAATATTAAGTGCAATTAAATTATCATATTGATCAAGTTGTCGGTAATCATGATAATCCCGAATATAGACAGCCGCATAGTTAGCTTCGTTTTCTAGTAAAACTGGCACACTAATCACTTGTCCAAGCAAATCAGCCAAATCAATACCTGAATAATCAAAAAAAGGAGAGTATGTCACTTGATTTTGATCAACAACGCCATGCACGCCAACCGCAATTCCCATAACACCCTCTTGCGTGCCATATTTTTGCGGTTTAATGCGATGCAAATTTTTCATCATTAAATCCACGACTTGTTTTAGTGTCAAGCCATCAACGTCAAATTCATCAGTCGCAATGACTTCACCACTCAAACGTACCTGTGCCATTCGTAAATGGTGCCGTCCCATATCAAATGCTACCACAAAACCGTAATTACGATTGAAACGAATCATTTTAGCCTTGCGACCACCTGTTTCGGTTGTATCCCCTTCGCCCAAATCTTCAATGAAACCGATATCATCTAAATCACGGTAAATTGAGCTAATTGTTGATTTATGCAATTCTAGGTCAACCGCTAGTTGGGCACGCGACGTTTCTTTAGCATTAAATAACGCTTGTAAAACTAAGCGCTGATTATGATCCCGCATGGTGATTTGATCTGTTTTCTTCATAGCATCGCTGGCATTAAAATAACCAGCACCTCTCCCTTATTTGTGATAACGATAAACAATTTCTGCCACACGGGTTTCATCTTTTTTCAAACGCACGTCACCAAAGGCTGGAATATTTTCAGAGTTTGGTAATGTGTGGGGTTCCAAGGCAACTGCCACCCATTTATGTCCGTTGCCATGATTATTTATCATATCCGATGTCATCGAATTGGCGGTGAAAACAACTAACCCATTTCGATGAGATATTACATCTATTGTACGCGAACTAACCTTATCTTTCAAACTAGCAATTTTTGGTCCTTGAACGACAAAGACATCATCAAAGCCATGCTCTGCGGTTGTTTTATCCAAAGTGGCTAACGCAGCGCCCAAATTCGGCGCCATTCTCAAATCAAATGGCGAATTATGATTGGCAATCGTCTCCCCAGTTGGTACTTTTCCAGTATCAACTGCCAAATGAACTTTACTATTGAGATGCAATTCATGGTTGGAAATATCATCAGATTGGCTTAAATTAAAATAAGCATGTGACGTCGGATTAAATACACCATCAGTTGCACGTTGTGTTCCGCTCATAGTCAAGGTCACAGTATCGTCATCTGAAAGTGTGTAACGTATTTCCGATTCCAAATTCCCCGGAAAGCCATCTTGTGCTGACGTTATAGTCGCCGTCAAGACAATACTATTTTGATCAAATTTTACCGCAAACATAGTATTGGACCAGCCATTCCCACCACCATGTAACGAATTATCACCTTCATTTTGTGGTGTTTGAATCAATTGATCGCCTAGCTTGAATGTTGCATCTTTAATACGACCGGCAACGCGACCAATCAGACGATTCATATAAAAAGGGTTATCAGTGTAACCTGACATCTCCGGTGCTGACAATAACATATTAACTCGTGTTCCTTCGTCAATGACCGAATATTCATGCCAAATGCCGGCATAGTCGAGCACTGTAATCCGCGTGCCATTCTTATTTTCTAAAGAATAAGCAGACACTTTTTGTCCTTCAAAGTTACCAAATGTTTGAATGGTTGTTTTCATTTTTAAAGTCTCTTTCATTTTTGATTTAAAAAAATCAGTCTGACGACTGATTATTGTAATTAATTTATAACAGGTCCATCATTTAAATGATTCTTACGATGACGTAAGCTCGCTTCAATTTGTTCTAGTGAGCGACCACGCGTTTCTATGGTAAACTTATGCACGAACCAAATAGAAATGAAGCACATCACCGCATAGAGATAGAATAAATTACCTGTACCAAAAGCACTTAGCAATGGTGGGAAGGTCAGTGAAACAATCGTGTTCGCTGTCCAGTTGACCACAGCACCAAATGAATTACCTAAACCACGGATATTGAGTGGGAAGCTCTCACCAATCATAACCCACATGACAGGACCCCATGTTGCAGAGAAGAAGGCAATGTAGATTGTCAATGCAATCGCAGCAAGATACGAACCAAACTTGCCTGTACCTGAGAGTTGCATACCAACTGACATCAAAATCAGCGAAATACCCATCCCCCATGCACCGTAAATCAACATTTTCTTACGATCAATTTTGTCCATAATCATGACCGCGACCCAAGTCACAATCACGTTAAAGATACCAATGCCAATGTGCGCCATCAAGGCTGCTGAGACACCAAATCCAATATCAGTGAAAATCGTTGGTGCATAGTAAAGTACCGTGTTACATCCCATGGTTTGTTGGAAAATCGCCAATCCCATCGCCATAATAAGCACTGGCCGACTAAGTGGACCAAACAAATCAGAAAGACCACCAGTTTGGGCAGTTGCTTGTAATTCAATGTCACCTAATTCGGCTTCAACCATTTTTTCATCTTTACTAAACATTGCCAACACTTTACGTGCTGCTTCATTGTCGCCTTGACGTACCAAATATCGTGGTGACTCTGGCAAAACAAGACCACCAAAGAATAAAGCTAACGCTGGTAAAGCTGCCAAAGCCAACATGATACGCCAGCCAAACGTAAAGTCTTGCAACAGATAGTTAGAAATGTACGCAACTAAGATACCAGTCATAATCATCATCTGAAATAATGACGCAACACCACCACGTTTGTCGGCGGGTGCCATTTCAGATAAGTAAGTTGGAATGAGTGACGATGCGCCACCCACGGCTAAACCTAGCACTATTCGTGATGCTACTAAGTGAGCAAAATCAGGTGCTAAACCTGACCAAACCGCACCAACTAAGAAAATGATTGATGACAGCAATAACAACTTTTTACGACCGAATCTATCTGACATCGGTCCAATCACAGCGGCACCAAGAATGGCACCCACAAGGACTGCGGAAACAACCCAGCCTTCTTGCCATTTGGTCAAAGTCAACTGTTTAGAAATAAACAATATGGCACCGGAAATCACACCCGTATCATAACCAAACAATAACCCACCTAAAGCACCAAAGAAGTAAATAAAGCCAGCCGATAATTTATGCACTTTCATTTGTAAGACACTTTCTGTTTAAAAACGTATAATCACTTGAAGTAACAATTACTTGAGATACTATTGCTTATTTATATGTTATTTTCAATAAAATCGACTCTCTGATTTCTGCCATGAATAACTACCGTCAGCTTCTTGGTAATCACCCAATTCCTGATAATCAAAGAAATCAAATTCTGCTGTTGAGTCATACCCTGAATAATCGACTGCAGCTAATCCAACATAGGCCCCCGTGAAGAAACCACCATATTCGCTTACGACATAGTCATCTGACAATACCGCAGCATCTAATGTAATGCCTGTTGCAATCCAGTTTTGACCATCGAATGAATAGTAATAAGTATATGATTCCTTACGATTTTCGGACTTAAACCAAACGTATTCCGTACCTTCAGGAATCACCGGCGCATCGTCTTTAAAGTATGATGTGTATGATCCGTTACGCAAACCACCTTTATTTTCACCAACTTCAATGACATTTTTACCGTCATCATTTTTTGTAATGAAAATAAACGACCAATGTGAGTGGTTGTAGTAATTAGTCAAACCAGCCATTGCTTGATATGAATATGGATCAAACTTTACTTTGGTTTCGGCATCAAAGTAGAAAGCTTGCCAGCGACGTGCAATCAAAGATAAGTCAAACGTGTTAGCTAATGAACCTTGACCGCGTAACACTAATTTGCCCGCGCCAGTGTGACCCATCTTTTCAGTAAATGGTACACGTAGTGTGTTCCAGTTAATGTCAAGCTTGTCATCAGTAAAGTCATCATGTTGTGAATGATCGGCTGGTGCATCAGTCAAAATAGCGTCCTTAGGGGCTTCGACAAACGTTGAACCACCATGACCACCAACAACTCGTGGCCAGCCTGCATCATCCCATTCAACTTTTTGAATTGATGACTCACGACCTAATGTTGACCAACCGCGTGGATCCGTAGCACTCTCCGTTGGATGATTCCAAGGACGAGCTGACAAGGAAGCATAATACCACTCGCCCCCGGGTGTATCAACAAGAGCGCCGTGTCCTTGCTTTTGCAAATAAGCATTTGGCGTGTCAAAGTTAGTTAAGAATGGGCCTTCTGGTTCGCGTTCAAATGACAACGCATCCAAAGTCTGTGAACGTGCAACGACTTCTTGATGAGTAAAGATCGTACCACCTTCCGCCGCAAACAAGTAATATTGACCCTTAATTTTATACAAATGTGGGCCTTCAACTAACTTAACTTCAGTCCCTTTCCAAATTGTACGGGCTGTGTCTGGCTTCAATTTCATCGTTGTTGTATCGAATTCAGTCAAAGTAATACCGTCAAATGGGTGATGATACTCACGATGATCCCATGTCTGTTGCACAAGATACTTGCGACCATCATCGTCATGGAACAATGAGGCATCAAATCCAACACCATTCACCAAAATTGGATCTGACCATGGTCCTTCAATGGATTCCGCAGTCGTCAAGTAATTTTTCATATCTTTAAACGAGCCATCGGTAATTTTAACATCCGTGAAAATTAACCAGAACTTACCGTCGGCATAAGACAAGTCTGGTGCCCAAATACCACCTGATGATGGGTTGCCTTTCATATCCAATAGTGTCGTTGTATCAAGGACATTTTTAACTAAATTCCAATGCACCAAATCTTGTGAGGCGTGAATCCGCACACCTGGGAACCATTCAAATGTTGATGTCGCAATATAGTATGTATCTGCCACACGAATAATGGACGGATCTGAGTTAAATCCCGGTAATACTGGGTTTTGAATCTGCATAGCATGCTTTCCTTTCTTACTACCAAACCGACTTTCTCGTATCTGAAAGCGGTATCATTTCTTTTACAAAATATATCTTACCACGGTTAGTTTGTTCATGCAACCAACTATGATATATTTTTAATCCAAAACGGCACATTCTTGACGTTTTGGTGCGCGGCTTCTCAACACTAACATATAAATAATGCACCCACTCATAATCAATACCCATATCAATGGCACAAACACTGTTTCAAAACTAATGGCATGGATTGCTAAAAGACTCAATAACATTGAGATATCATTCCAAACATAACAAGATAAACTCTCTGAATATGGCGCCCGTTTAATTTTCTGAATCGTTGGAATAATTGCCAAGGCTTCAACAATCGCCATAATAAACAATAACTCTCCCTGCGTCAGCCCGTGAACCAAGGTCAACAAAAGTGGCACTACAACTGCGCCTAACATCGCCATAATAAATCGTCGATTGGTTGGTTGTTCTTTGGCGTATTTAAGACCCATAACACCAAAATATGAAAAAAAGACGACGCTCAAAACCATTGATGTTGCACCAAAACCGCCACGATTAGCCAAAATAATCACAGCCTCAATTAACGAAATTAATGCCCAAATCATATAGGTCGCAAAATTAGGTTGGAATTGCCCACGCTTCAACGCACGAAGCGCTGGCACATTACGATAAAATACCGCTAACATTGCTAATCCACCTAACCACGTTTGTATATGTAACACCAGTCTATCCTCACTTTCTCATCACGCCACTGACTATCATGATTAGCCTCTACTTTGCTATTTATCATAACAAATATTTATTATCGTGCGTTAAAGTTCATATTTTGTTCACAAAAATTACTTTTTTATATGAAATAAGCGTGATAACCAGCCATGTTTGTTGGTTGTCACCATGTTATCATCTTCAATAAAAGGTACTTCTGCTAATTCCGGTGTTTCGTAATACAATTTTTTTAATCGTGCAGTATTCGGGTTTCGTAATCCCGGCATCTGCGTGAGTAGCGGTTTCTGCTCACTTTCGTCTAACCCAATGAAAGCATCATCTAATGAGATGATTGGGTATGTTTTGCCGTCATTCAAAACAGATTGCGTCGTACGATTATGCTGATTACCCGCTAAATAAGTGGTAGGTTGTACAATGGCATCAGATGAAATAACCGCTTTCCCAGTCATTTGTTTTTGATAATATCCGGCAGCGTAACTTGAAATAGGACCATAACCTATAAATTCGATGATTGACGCATGGCTTTTAACTTTTGCATCCTGAATGATTTGTTTAAGTGCTGTTTCGTAAGTACTGCTTGTTGTTTCATTAACATAAAAGCCGGCCAATAAGCGACCATCAGCGATATATAACACATTTTGCTGAGTTGGCACAATCCACTGATGTGCGTAATCCGTCATATTGTCACTTGGTTCTGAAAAAATGACGCGCAATGTTTGACTTGTCACTAGAGAAGCTTCTTGTAAGTACCAATACAGGTCTTCACCACTATCAAAACGCTCATGATGGTCGCCCGCCAACAATGTACCATTGGTCAACGCAAGACGAATGGTAAACTCATGGAAAATAATATGTTCTGCTCCAGCAGTAATCAATTCAATTTCGTAAGCATCATAATTTTTAGGTACTTCAAACGTCATGATATCTTTGTTTTCATGATAGGCCACAATTTGGCGATGATAGACATCAAAAAATGTAATCGTTAAGTAGCCAAACATGTGATTGGCGTTTGTAATGTCGCGTTCTAATTCATACGTTTCGCCCTGAATTAGATAGGGAAGATCTGCAAGCTTGTTACTTGCAATGTAATCACGTTTTGAAGCCCACCTTGCAACCACTTGGCCGCTTGGCAGCCATTGATTTTCGTAAAAAACTTGGTTCATCCGGTCAAATCGGATATTTGCCCCTTGTAATTCTAACAACTCTGTCTGTGGTGTCCAATAAATATGATATTGCATAACGTCATTTACCCCCATCGCCTTGAAGCGACCATCTCTTATCGCGTAACGTGTAAAGTCGATTTTTGATGAAAGTAATCATTTCAGAAATCTTTTCAATATGATAACCATGCTCTTCAAAATGGGTCAGGTGCACATGTTGCTCGCGGAAAAAGTCTAACAATTCAGGCAAACTTTCACCATCATATTCATCCAAATCCATTGTAAATAGTGATACATCAATATTTTTCCAATCAATTTGTTTGATATGTTGCCACAATTTTTCGTCAAGAACTACTGTGTCTTCCTTTGACATACGTCCTGTCAAATGTCGACGCATATCAAGCGTCCAATCAGTATTACGATGATGTGGAAAGTCCATTTTAGCTGAAAAAGAACCCAAATTAATAATCGGCTTAGAAATCACAATTGCAGCTGGCTGAATGTCAGCAGCATAATACATCGCTGGATAGCTGCCCATCGAATACCCGTGAAAGATAACGTCATCCCCAGTGATCCCAAGTTCCGCCATCGCTTGGCGAATACGATCTATCACCGTTTGTTCAAAAATTTTAGAGCCCACTTCAAAAACGCCACCTTGTGTGCGCGAATCCGTAAAGAGCAGGTATGGCGTCTCCAGCTCATCAAACACACCCATCAATTCAAATCCATCCGAAAAGAGCCGTGATCCCGCAAAAGATACAATTAAAGGCTTATTTCGCATACCGGGATTAAAATAACTTAAGACCTCTTCTCCTTCAGAAGTGAGGTGCCATTCACCACCCGGTAGCAAGTGCCCTAATCCATGACGTGTCCTGCGTTGATGTAGCGCGTGTAACGATACTTGACCACGCCCTTTTGCCATGACAATCACTTGGTAGTTAGCATAATCAGACAAACCACCAATCGGTGTCAAAGCGTGCAATTGTTCGCCACTGACAATTTGAACTTGTTGTATCTTATCATCCCGAAAAAATACAAATTTCAAGGCAACTTCAATATTTCCTTGCGTCTCATGTTCCAACCAAACTAAATTTTGACGGTTAGGAGATAAATCACCGGCTAAAACTTTTAAATACCCTAGCGCTTGCCACTGTGACCCAAAATCACCACTAAATTGCGTCAAAAAACGACCACCGCGTGATAAATGACCGGTCACTTTTTCTGACGGTACGAATTGTTGTTCACTAAAACGCGTGGCAAACCCAATCTGTCCGAAATACAAGTCCGTCTCAATTCTTTGAACCACCCGATCCGGCGTAAAATCATCAAAATAAAATGCCCGACGCGCCTGTAAAATTGCTAACCATTCCGGTAAAATATTTTTCGTTAAGTAAATCACGTGAAAAGCTGGGCACTGGTTGACATAATCGAAAACAGCTTGATTATCTTGAATTTGATTAGTCAACAAGACGTAATTATATTGATTGGCTGGTTCATCTTCTTCCGGTGATTCTACTAACGTATGAATCTCAGAAACAGGCATATAATGCCAATCAAAAAAATCTGTTTGGGTAATTTGTCGCCAATCAGTATCTCCAATTTGTAGAATTGCAATTTTTCGTTTCATTTAGCTATTCCCCCAGTGGCTTTACTTGATCAAACACCCGCTGCCATTTGGACCAAAGCACTGTATCGTAGTAATTCTCAGAATGCTTGAATGCTTCATTTTTAGCAAATGCCCAATCATTGATATTACGTTGATAAAACTGAATTTTAGCGCTCAGTTCATTGACATCATCAATAATGAAACCATTTTGATTTGCCAACACGAATGGTGTTTTAACAGCATTGATTTGTGGAATCAGGGCTGATAAGGCCAAAGTTTGTAGGTAGGCGTTTGGTTGTGTGTTTAAATCAACCAACACACGGACTTTTTCAATCGCTCGTTGCTGCTTTTCCTCAGTAGGCGCGATGTTTATGATAAAGCGCTCCGCGACTGTTTTTATCGTTGCGGGCTGGTTGCCAGCCATTTTAAGTTCATCTGACAACCCATTATTGTCCAACAACTCATCATCTATGTCAGTCGATTGATCACTTGTTTCGATCAGATTGGTAACCGCTTGTGATAATGCAACCGGTGTGTCGACAATGACGCGCGCATGTTCGTTGTCCCGTAATATCGTGATGAACTGAGAAACGACAGCCAATTGTTGTGCAATCGTTTGATCAGCCACCCAATAATAATCAAGATTGGCGGTTTCTTGAGACTTTCCTTCTGACAAAATAGTCGCAAATGTAGGAATATAATGCTGATTTACCATTGTTGTGCTCACATTATCGGTAACGACTGCTTTCACGCACTGAGGTAGCGTCATCTTTGACGTTTCGCGTCTTTCCTGGGCGCTGTAAATAATATCATGTTGTATGTCGTTTTCTAGCAAAAACTGATTGATAACATCAGTTTGCGTTACAATTAATGGTGCTTCATCACTGATCTTACTGAGTTTTTGTTTCAAAATAGCTTGAAATAAAACTGTCGTATTGGCGAATTTTTTGGCACCAAACCACGTCTCTTTTGTTGTCACAACCTGATCTGGTAGCGAAACATGCATAGCAACTTCACCACTAGGCGTCAAATAATCAACAGCAGTTTTCTCACCATTAACAAAATATGTTGTCCGAGACACAAAACCGCGATCATCAATATCTAAACAAGTTTTTTGATAATCATTTTCATAAAAAATAATGGCTACGATTTGCCCTAAATTATCGCCATCTAATTGAATTTTGGCAAATAACTTGTCATCTTGCATTGCCACAATCTGGTCGGGCATTTCTACAAAATAAACCGTCTCTGGCCAACTAAAATCTTGTACAGCCACCACGCGAGTATCAGTCAAACCGACCTCTTGTATATCATCATATAGTGACCAATATGTCACATGATCTAGATTTTTAGTATGGCACATTGAACGCAGACGCGTCAAATAATCCACCAATAACAAATTCACATCACAGCCTTGCGACTGAAATAATTGTGCTTGATGAATACTGTCATTGCCTTGTGGCATGGCCTGTTCATTTTCATGCCAATCTGGCAAAATATGAATGGTTGTCATGACATTTTCTCCAATTTATTGCTGGCATACCCTGCTTTAATGAGCCGTTGATAATCATCTTTTGACACGATAACCCGTTTAATTTTATGCTGATCGTTGGTTAAAATTTGTATCAAATTCGGGTAAATCTGACCTTGATCATCAATCACGCCTGCCGGCATGATCAGTTGTGTGTTGTCCGGTGCAAAGTCCAACTCACGACCTAACTGCGTAATATCAAATGTCACTTCTGGAAATGATGACATGACATCTAACAAATAAGTATCTGCCGAACTGAATTGTGTTTGTCCATGAACGACAAAATTACGAGCACCATTGAAATAATAATCAACAGTCGACAACTCCCCCGTCGTTTGGTAAAAATCACTTTCCAGTAAATCCCCTTCACTAAAGAATTGGCGAGCAAATAACGTCCCATCTCGATGGTAAATGTCCTTATAATCAAGCTTCCCATCGGCATCCAACCATGAAACAGCCTGTACAATTCTGGTGGATTGTGGAAACCACTTCACTTGCGCCAATTCGCTACCCAAGCTCACAACACTACTCGTCCAATCTTGATTAACGACAATTTGTGCATCATTTGGCACCGACAAATCACTCCACCAGATGCCTTTAGAGACGTCAATTTCAGTCAAATATTGTTGCCGGTAAACATCAAATACTTTTTCTGGCGCAATATGGTGTGCCTCAAGCAGTGACACGGCGTCTTCGTGTGGGGTAGCTAACCATAATTCATCACTATGACCATTAGCTACTTGCTCAATTTGCCATTTAATACCGGCAAAGTTTTGATAGACTAAGCTATTGATGAGTTCAACTTTCATGATTAACCCTCCTAATCAACGCTGACCACTTTTTAGCAATTTCTTGTGTTTGATATTTTTTTGCGACTGCTTCAGCGCCACGTGATAAATCAGCATAATGCGCTGTTGATTGAAAGACTGCCGCCATGGCGTGACTCAATTGCACAACATTTTTTTCAGTTGCATCTTGGTGGCGTTCAAAGGTTGCTAAGTGACCATTCAGACCTTCTTTAACCAATTCTTGTGCACCAAAAAAATTAGCATAAGTCGCAATGGGTAGCGCGTCACTAATAGCCTCAATATACGTCAAACCAAACCCTTCCGAATAGGAGGCTGACACAAAAGCGTCGTATTGCTTCAAATCATCAATGACATGTTGACTCAAACCCGCCAAAGTCACAAATTTCTGTAATTTGAGCTCACTAATGCTCTTTTTAATATGAGGTATATCACCGCCATCACCATAAATAGTTAGGGTAGCATTTAGTCCTTGATCCCGTAACAATTTAATTGCTGACACGATTTGGGTAATATGTTTTTCTGGATGAAGACGAGATGCTGTCACAAATCGCGCCTCTTTTCCTGACCAATGGCGCGCCGGCATAACAGTTTCAACACCACCAACCGGAATAGTGGTAATTTTATCAAGTTGTTTCTGTCCAACACGTGACAAATCAGCTTTCATCGCTTGCGTTTGCACTTCAGTGGCGTTAATGACAGCAGACATATCGTCAAAGTGATCAAACATGTATTGATAATAATTATTCCAAAGTGGATGTGCCCCTTCAAATTGCGCCAAATGGGCAGCATGAACAACATCAAGTAATTTGACACCCGCACCATGGCGTTTCAGATGAATCAGAGCTTCTTCATGTTCTTGCCCTCGATCAATGATGTAAAGACTATTAGGGTAAGTCTGATTTAACTGTTCATAAAAAAACATCACTAAAGCTTCATAAGTTTGGAAAAAATAATCTCGCCCTTTAAAGTTAAATAATCGTATGCTAACAGGTTGCTTTTTTTGGGAACCAGAATCGCGATAATGCCACATTATTTTGTGATTGCCATTGGTTAAAATCACGCGGTCGTCATCTACCAAATAAAGTTTACGCTCATCAGAATACCGCTTCACGCGTTGAATCGTTTCAAGATACCCACCTGTTGTTTGACGATCAAATCGCCGTTGCGTATGCGTTTGATCCCATAATACTTCTTCATGATACTCGCTCACCTCACGCAATCCATTGCGCAAATAATCATCCGGATCATCACTTAAAAAATAATCATAAAGCCCAATTACTTCAGGTTCTTGCAAATGCCATTCCGCTGCATGTTCATGCAGTTTTGGTAGTAAGTCTGAATAAATCATCTTGAAGGGTTGGTGTGCTTGCCGAAAAATATCCGCACGATAAAATTGCGCGTGCTCCACACCACTGTTGCCATGCCCAATTGCTTTGTTCACAAAAAAGATCACGATAAATTCCTTTCTACTGCTCACTTAAATTAATTATTGTTCTGCGATATTAATCAGTTCTTTACCATCTTTGGCAGCATACAAAATATTTTGACTATTGTTCACCCCCATCAGTTCTAATGTATATCCTGGTTTGAAAGCAGTACCAATTGTTTTAGAAGTTGCTTTTAATGAATTGGTGAAAGACTGCCAGCCGGTTGTGGCCGCTTGATTAAGGTGAGCCTCAACGACACTCACACTCTCAGCCAATTGTGTTTTGGCATATAAACGCAGTTGAAATGCTTTCTTTTTTTCATCAAATGACACATCACCAATCTGTTGATAAGCTGTGTCTAGGCTCCGGGCATATTTTGTTTCTTGTAAGGAAAGTGCCTGTTGCTGATCTTCTGCTGATGTTGTTGGAATTTCAATCGTATGTGATCCGCTGACATTTTCAAAGCTCTTTTGCATGGCTGCTCTTTGACTAGCAGTCAGCTGCGCCACTTTTTTGGTAGTATCTTGTCGTGATTTAATTTGTTTAATTGTTGCTGGTAACTTACTTGCACTCCAGACAGTACCACCAATAAGCAAGAGGGTTAAAAATAATGGCACAAAAAGTGTGCCATACTTGCGATAATTTTGAATTGTAAAAGTCACCATCATTAACGTCAATATTATGAACATAATAAGTAAAAATATCATTATAATCCCTCTTTTAACCAGTTTAGCATAAAAATGTCTCCATAAATGTGGTTTATATCACAATTATAGAGACTTTTTATCTAATGATGCAATATTCTCAATAAATTACTTTGTTTCTGCATCATCTTCTTTTTTACGACGTTTTGCTGCCAATAAGAAGCCCGAAATTAAGATCAGTGGCGTTAAAATCTCTAAGATTAACCTAATGTTGAATTTGTCACCCGTTTCATATTGTCCAATCAAAATACGACGTGCCGTAATAATTTTCGGATTTTCTGGTAACAGACCTTTCAGAACTGTTGCCTGACTGGGTACACTCAAGCTATTTGCGCTAGTTACTTTTTCAGCACTAATTGTTGACGCCGTAGTAGTCAACTTCGCTGTCATATTCGAACCAGTTGTAGATTCAAGTGTTTGGACACGATCGGTTGCTTGACTTTTAACGACAATATTGCCAGTTGCGTCATCTACTTGTGATTTTGACTGACGTTCACTTGATACTTCTGACTGATGTAGACTAGTCAACGTCGAATCAAACTCACTCGTAAATTCGCTTACTGATTGCGATTTTGACTCACTTGTTGATGTCTCATCAGACGGCATCACGCGAACACTTGTTGAGTCACTTTGGTTGACAATTGCCGTACTGTCGCTTAATGACGTGGCATCTGATAACTTAACACTAGTGGCAATCACTTCACTAGCAGAGTTGTTATTACTGATACTTGCGGAAATATCTTCGCTCACGCTCAAACTTGCGTTGACCGATTGACTGTTGCTAATCGATGTGTCATTTGAAGCAACATATACAGCACTGGTGGCATTATGCTCACTCACTATTATTGCGCTTGTTGATTCTGATGTACTCAAACTGACACTTGCCGATATTTCATCGCTAGCTATCGTTGAAAGAGACTGACTTTGATTTGCCTGTGAACTTGATGTGGACAAGCTTTCACTTGATTTCGTAGAATTTAATTCACTGTATTCAGAAGTTGATACATTTTCACTAGTGATTGTCGCACTAGTTGAATTTTTAGTGCTCAAACTTACTGAATTTGATGCTAAATCGCTAGCAACTGTTGAAGTCGATTCACTATTGGCTGTTGAATCACGCAATGAGACTGATGTGCTTGTTGAGCGACTGTCTGATACCAAATCACTTGCTAGCTTACTATCGGATTCTGAAACGCTCGTTGACGTTGACTCACTCAATGAAAGTGATGTGCTCATCGAGCGACTACCAGAAACCAAATCACTTTGAGACGTAGAATCTGCTAATGAAACTGACGTGCTCGTTGAGCGACTGTCTGATACCGATTCGCTCGCTTGTTTACTTTCTGATTCTGAAACGTTCGTTGAGGTTATAACTCTCGTTGAAGCTGAGTCACTCTTTGATGTCGACTCACTATTCGAAACTGACTCGCTATTTGACGTTGATTCGCTGTTTGAAACAGATTCACTATTTGACGTTGATTCACTCTTCGAAATTGTCTCACTCTTTGATGTCGATTCGCTGTTTGAAACTAATTCGCTTTGTGACGTTGACTCACTGTTCGAGAGGGACTCACTATTTGACGTTGACTCACTGTTCGAAATTGACTCGCTCTTTGACGTTGATTCGCTGTTCGAAACAGATTCACTGTTTGACGTCGATGCGCTGTTTGAAACAGACTCACTCTTTGACGTCGATTCACTGTTCGAAACCGACTCGCTCTTTGACGTCGACTCACTGTCTGAAACAGACTCACTCTTTGACGTTGATTCGCTGTTTGAAACAGACTCACTATTTGACGTTGATTCACTCTTCGAAATTGTCTCACTCTTTGATGTCGATTCGCTGTTTGAAACTAATTCGCTTTGTGACGTGGAAACACTGTTCGAGAGGGACTCACTCTTTGACGTTGATTCGCTGTTCGAAATTGACTCACTGTTTGACGTCGACTCACTGTCTGAAACAGACTCACTCTTTGACGTTGATTCGCTGTTCGAAACCGACTCGCTCTTTGACGTTGATTCGCTGTTCGAAACCGACTCACTATTTGACGTTGATTCGCTGTTCGAGATCGAGTCGCTCTTTGACGTTGATTCGCTGTTTGAAACAGAGTCGCTCTTTGACGTTGACTCGCTGTTCGAAATGGATTCACTCTTTGACGTCGATTCACTGTTTGAGAGGGACTCGCTATTTGACGTTGATTCGCTGTTTGAAACAGAGTCGCTCTTTGACGTTGACTCGCTGTTTGAAACCGAGTCACTCTTTGACGTTGACTCGCTGTTCGAAATGGATTCACTCTTTGACGTTGATTCACTGTCTGAAACAGACTCACTATTTGATGTCGACTCACTATTTGAAACAGAGTCGCTCTTTGACGTCGATTCGCTGTTTGAGATTGACTCACTCTTTGACGTTGATTCGCTGTTCGAGATCGACTCGCTCTTTGACGTTGATTCGCTGTTCGAGATCGACTCGCTCTTTGACGTGGAATCACTGTTCGAGATCGACTCGCTCTTTGATGTTGACTCACTGTTTGAAACTAATTCGCTCTTTGACGTTGATTCGCTGTTTGAAACCGAGTCGCTCTTTGACGTTGATTCACTCTTCGAAATAGACTCGCTCTTTGATGTCGATGCGCTGTTTGAAACCGAGTCGCTCTTTGACGTTGATTCGCTGTTCGAAACAGATTCACTGTTTGACGTCGATGCGCTGTTTGAGAGCGAATCACTCTTTGATATCGACTCACTCTTTGACGTCGATGCGCTGTTTGAAACAGACTCACTATTTGACGTCGATTCACTGTTTGAGAGGGACTCGCTCTTTGACGCTGAGTCACTATTCGAAATTGACTTACTATTTGACGTCGATTCACTGTCTGAAACGGACTCACTATTTGATGTCGATGCGCTGTTTGAAACAGACTCACTATTTGATGTTGAATCACTGTTTGAAATTGACTCACTCTTTGACGTTGATTCACTGTTCGAAATGGATTCACTGTTCGAAATGGATTCACTCTTTGACGTCGACTCACTCAAGCTTGCCACAGTTGACATTGACTCACTTTCGCTAATCGACGTTGACTTCTCAACCGACATTTGCAAATGAACCGTAATCGTTGGCGTGGCATCGACAGAAGTGCCATCGGTACCAGCTGACATAACATAGGTTCCAGAACCATTCTCGACACTCACAAGTTGATAATCAGCCGTATCATATTGCTGCTCACCATTTAAAGTATCGGACCCGTCAACGTCAAACAAAGATCCAACTTGCCCACTAATAGTAGCCGTTGAAATCACACTACCAGTCTCATCATCCACATAATTAACAGTAGCACTTGTTGTTTGTGGTGTTGCGGTAATAATCAAATAATGAGTATATGAACCGTCAGCTTCAGCAATCGCGCCACTAATGGTATAGGTTCCAGGCACACTTTTGTTGCCAAGTGTATCCCAATACATATCTGAGCCAAGAGTATAGCCAGCTGCAGTGAATCCCATATCAACAGCTTGTTCCGGATTATAATCATCTATAATAGGTTGGAGGCTTGCAGGATCAATGGTATCGCCAATATGCGCGTCTCCTTGAGTTAAGTCTGCCCCATCCATCGCCTCATAAACAATATAATACTTGTTCCCAGCGGCGTCAGTAAACTCCTTTAACGAAGAGCTAACCGTATCGGTATAATCACTCGCTTTAACAACAGTGATTAACTTCACAGCAACCTGTTGCGCTGCACCATATACTTCATTAATGGTCTGTGTTGAAGCCACAGTTTGATTCTCATCAAAGGTTAGTGTGATTGCGTTAGTACCGTCAATTGCATTACCTTGCGCATCTTCACCCGGTGTATGCAAATAGTATGTCTGCCCATTTGACGTGATCGTTGCTGGTACATCAATCGAGTTAACAGTATAAGTCGTGCCATCATCAGAAGCCACGCCATCTGCACCTTGCCAAACAACAGCGCCACTTTGCGTCGTAACACCAGTTACGCCGTCGGTAGCTAGAGTGGCTGTTCCAGTTACAGTGGTTGTTGTAGCCAGCTGTAGTGTATTGCCACTCGCATCTTCGTACGTCAATTGAATATTAAACGTATTCACCTTGCTTGACGTGGTAATTTTGTGCGGTACATCAATCGTCACTGGCTGATCAACCGTGCTATCATTGTCGAAGTTAACCGTTAAGACACCATTCGCATCAATCGTGCCACCAGTTACTACTGCTTGCGAAAAATCATATCCAGCAGGCATTACTTTTGATAAATCAAAAGTTGCTGTGGTGCCAGATCCACCATAGACAGTGCTATCTGATGTCAAAGTGACAGCTTGCCCAGTAGTTGCATCATTAACAGTGATAGTGGCTGTTTGAGCGACTAAATTAGCGTACGCTTGATTCAAATCTTGTTGTGACGCATTATCATTCGTCAAAACTTGTTGTGCAGCAGTCAATTGCGCCGCCATCACACTTGCAAGATTGCTATTGGCAGTCGTTGTGTTCACCAACGCCTGTAACTGTGTCTTATCAATTGCTTGATACGCAATTACAGTCGCTGACGTGCCAGTTACTGCGCCCGTATAGGTCGCCGAATAAGTTGTCGTCGCAAATTGCCCAGCCGCGACATCTGACACATCTGGCGTCCCAGTATCAAAACCAGCGGTAACTGTAACCGTTGGTGACACCGCAATATTTTGGAAAGCTACCAACGCTGAATTAATCCCATTCGCCAAATTAATCTCGGATTGCGTCACACCAGTCATCATTGTGTTGACCGCATTAGAAATATTAGTTGTCGATGTATTGACCAAATCAGTAATTATGGAAGTAAATAAGCCACCAATGGTACCAAGTTGCGTCTTGATTTGACTGGTAAACGTTGAAGATGTTAAATCCGTAGTGCCAAGATAGGCACTAGCCGCATTGTAGTTACTTGCAGCCGTGTCAGACATGCTTTGTTGAGCATCTGATAATTGTAATAAAATATTCTTGGCATACAACGAATTAGCATCAGTACCAGTAATGGCATTGGCAGCATTTAATAGTGTCTGAGCATAACCAGCTGAAAGTGCCGCAACCTTATTATTGACAGTGAGTGAAACAGCTTGTGAAATCAACTTCATCGCAGTAGCTGTCATACTTGCCTTAGTGCCATTATTATAGGCTGTATAAGTTGTTGCATACCACGCCGTCACAAAATCAGGTATTGTAGTATTAACATAAGTGTTAATCGCCGTATTAATTGCTGTTAGGTCGCTAGTTAAATTGGCAACGGCAACATCAATGTTGTCATGAATCAATTGATTTGGATCAACTGAAACGTTGGTTGATAGGGTACCATCACCATTATCAATAATTGGATTCAAATAAGTTGCTGAAGATAATTTATCTGACGTTAAAATACCATTCAATGTGGTAATATCATTCTGCAATTGTGTCAGCAAACTATTATTGTCGCCCAAAGTTAGTGCTGGAATAATACCCGCAATTTTACCAGATGAGTTACCAGCCATCATTGCTGTAGCGGCAGTCCCCGTACTATCAGCTGCTAAAGAAGAAGCAAATGCTGCAACGGTGTTCCACATCGCCTTTTCAGTTGCGTCACTAGTTGCCGCAGCTGTAGCAGCTGCAGTAGTTGCATAAGAACTAAAATAGGTTTTTGAAAATCCAAAAGTTCCGCCAACAGTTTCTGTTGCCGCAAATTTCAAATTAGCATCCGTATTGACTGCGGCAATACCATTGGTTAGTGTTGAGCTCATCGACGCAGCAGCAGCAGCAGCCGTGGCAGCGGCACTAGAAGTTGCTGTGGCATTCGCATTATAATTAACATTCACCAAAACCATATCCGCGTTCAGCAAGGCTGCGTATGAATCTGCAAGCGATGTTGCTTGAGACGTCACTTCAGCAGCAGCACTTTGGTTAGCAGCAATTTGTGCTGAAGTAGGTGCAGCTGCTAGGGCTGCTTGTGCTGCGGAATTAGCTGATGACGCAGCTATCAAAGGCGTCGTATCATTAATAATAGCTTGCGAAACTGTACCCTTACTTGTGTAAGTTGCCAATGAAGTTAACGTACTATAAGATGTCCCAAAAACGGCAGCAAACTCCGATTGTCCTCTCGTCAAGTTCACATAGTCAAAAGCTGATGAAGCAGCCGAATTATAAGCGCTTAATGCAGCCTGATAATCACCAGCTTTAGCAGCAGATAATGCTTGCTGCATTAATGGCAGTGTATTTTGCGTTTGGGCAGATTGTACATTAGCCACAGCCGTTGTGAGAATGTTAATGAGATCTACGCCTTGATTGGCTGAAAGACTATTTAACAAATTTTGCGCGCTTGAAGCTGCACTTTGTGCGTTTTGCAAGGCAGCTGCTTGTGATGTTGCAGCTGAGCTATAAGAATTTGCAGCAGCTGCTGCAGAACTGGCAGCTGCACTTGACGCTTTTTCAATTGTTGCCAATGCGTCTGATGTCACAGTAGCAGTCGAACCACCAGCCGTGG
This sequence comes from Cecropterus longipennis, assembly GCA_018249355.1. Lineage (NCBI taxonomy): Eukaryota > Metazoa > Arthropoda > Insecta > Lepidoptera > Hesperiidae > Cecropterus > Cecropterus longipennis. The sequence goes on from DWKF01000013.1 coordinate 21,365, forward strand.
TTACTGTGCTGCCACTTTGTGTGGGTGATACCAATGAAGAAGTGGCATTACTTGGCGTAGCGATAGTTACCGCCACACTACCGTTATTGTATGTTGAAGCTGCACTGCTTGATGTAGCACTTGCACTCGTCGTCACATCAACAGCATTAGACGTTGCATCAGCATTTTTATCTACTGAAATGGCATTTTGGTCATTCACGTCCGCACTAACTGTGTTATCTGTGGCAACTGAATCAAGCGTTGGGTAGGCACTGCTCCCCAAAGAACCAGTGGCGTAAGAATCACTGGCTGAATTAGCTGATACTTGTGCATTGGCTGAAGACACTGCTTCACTGGTTGTATTAGAAAGTGTGTTGTCAGCGGCACTTGCTGGATTAGCTGCTGCTGAAGCCGCCATTGCGGTACTACCAGTCGTTGTGTCCGCACTAACTTTATCAGTGTCATCAATGAGAGCCATCCCCGTCAAAACCATCAACGTTGACAATCCAGCTGTAATCCATTGCCGACCAGACTTATACATTTTATAACGTTTTACTTCATTAGTTTGTCGACTGCTGCGACCATCATATTTTGCGCTCATAATCAACTTCCTTTTCGTTTAGTCAATTTTCTACTCTAAATATATCACTACTAATACCATTAATGATATTTTATGCCTATATATAAACACATATTTTACATATTATTCATATATTATACATACTTACAAAAAGAAAGTATATTTTCAGACTTAACTATGTCTTTTTAATGAATTTTGAGCACAAAAAAACGTTAAATGGTACCACACCAGCTAACGTTTGCAAAAAATATTTATTTTTTTGGTTGTGACAGGTCGACGTCTTTTAACTTAATCACTTTTGTTTTGTGAGAAATTTTGTACCAAATATATAGAATGGCAAATAATGGTACCGACAAGTATGTAACTGCAATCTTTTCCCAATTCAAATTAGTAAAGCTTTCTGGATCTTGACCAATAATGACCCCAATTGAGATAACCAGAGCAAACAGTGGTCCAAATGGGAACCACTTTGCCCGATACTTCAAATCTGACAGGCTTTTACCTTGCGCGACATACGCGCGGCGGAAGCGATAATGCGAAATTGCAATTCCAACCCAAGCAATAAAGCCAGTCAATCCAGAGGCATTAACGAGCCAAGTATAGGCAACCGAGCCACCTTTAGTATTAGAAATAAACGCTAATAGACCGATTGCCGTCGTCAATACCAGCGCTGCCACGGGCACGCCACGTTTTGACACTTTGCCGAAAATCTTAGGGGCTTCACCCTTACGCGCCATAGCAAACAACATACGTGAGGATGCATAAGATCCCGAATTAGCCGATGACACAATCGATGTCAAAATAACAGCATTCATTAAACTAGCAGCAAAAGCAATCCCCGCATTTTTGAAGACAATTGTAAATGGTGATACAGCAATATTTTCAGTTGATGAACTTAACAAACGTGGATCTTGGTAGTAAACCAAAGCTGAAATCACAAAAATGGCTAAAATATAAAACAATAAGATTCGCCAAAATACCTGATTGATAGCCTTAGGCACTGATTTATCAGGGTCTTGTGCCTCACCAGCCGTAATACCAATTAATTCAGTGCCTTGGAAAGAAAATCCTGCCACGACAAAGACTGACAAAATCGCTTGTGGTCCCCCAACAAAGCCATGATTGCCAACTGATAAGTTTTTCATGACATTGACGTCAGAATGAATAACACCAAAGATGGTTGCCACACCGACCACCAAAAAGACGATGATTGTAATCACTTTAATCATTGACAACCAAAACTCAGCTTCACCAAAAGCGCCAACGGAGAACAAATTAATCAAAAAGATGAATGCCAAAGCAACGGCTGAAAAAATCCAACCCGGTGTATTTGGCCACCAAAACTTGGCAACTAATCCAACAGCCACAATATCAACCGCCAGCGTGATCGCCCAATTAAACCAATAATTCCAACCCATCGCAAATCCTAATGCGGGATCAACATATTTACCTGCATAATCGGAAAATGAACCAGAGGTTGGTGCATAAGTCGCCATTTCTCCCAAACTGGTCATCAAAAAATAAACCATCACGCCAATCGCTAAATAAGCAACAATCGCGCCCATTGGACCAGCCTGTGCCACTGTAGCACCCGAAGCGACAAACAACCCTGTACCAATTGATCCGCCTAATGCAATCATCGACACATGACGTGTTTTCAGATTTCGTTTGACTTGCCCACTATCTTCAGACATAAAAATTCTCCTATTCCCAACAAAAAACCTCTTCCTGCTCACACAGAAAGAGGTTTAAAAAGTCATTTTCGTAATCACTTTTCAAAGCGCACCGTATTACTACGACAGTCTAGTAACTCTTAATTACCAGCCCAAATATCATATTGCCAGATGATATTTTCGGCAATCGCCCCTTTAACATAACATCAGTGTCTTGGCAGACTCAGTTATGCGACTCATGTTGATTGCAACCTCTTTGATATATTAGTAAAAGCATATCACAATCAAACCCGACCGTCAATTTTTAGAACATGTTGCCACTGGCGAGCACGTTTGCGGTAAATTTGTGCGCTTAATTGCCACCAAAAGTAGCCAAATAGCAAAGCGCCAATGCCGCTTGATAATAGCATATTATTGGCTTGCATCAGTGAAATCATCATGAAAAGCCAAAATGCACCAATCAACGTACTCATGATTATTTGCAGTCGCCTTGACTTCAGTAAACGCGGTAAAATCAACGCCACCACCAAGAACAAGACTTGCAACCACCATACCAACAATAAATTTGGCATCATGTCACGTAACTGTAGCCCACTATCCCAAGAGATACCAACTACAATGGCAACAATCAAACACACTAACATCCCCATTATTTGTGAAATAATGAACCACCACATTGCAATTTTGTATTGCGCCAGATAAAGAACACCAGCCATCAAAGCGATAAATGGCAAGACTAACCAATAATGCGCAAATAGATGGCCTATTGTTATCAAAGCTTGCAGAGAATGTGGCAACATATTTTGAACCACTAGCGTAGCCGCATCATCTCCAAAAGCTACCAAAACAGCATTAAACCTGACTGCAAGGCAAAAGACAATAAAAACGACACCAAAAATAATAATCAATAATTTTCGTAATTTATCAGGTTGAATTAACACAAATACACTTCCGTTCACTCGTCATGCCGAAGTAAACGCTCTCCCAATTTATTAAAATTCTACAAACACGTTTGCTTATCGTACACAATAATTGTAGCATTGTGTAGAATATAATTATTGAAAAAACAGTGAAGTGGTAGGAATTTAATCTTGGCTTTAACTTTATCCATTATCATTATGCTATTGGTTGGTGTTTTTGCCGGAACCCTTGGGGCGCTTTTGGGCCTAGGAGGTGGCATGATTGTCACACCAATCCTAGTGATTGGTTTTAATATTCCTATTCACTACGCAATCGGTGCCAGTATTGTCGCTGTGATTGCGACTTCATCTGGTGCTTCAATCGCATATTTAAAAGACGACATGCTCAATCTGCGTGTTGCTATGTTACTCGAAATTTTTACGACAATTGGTGCGCTAATCGGCGCAATATGTGCAGGTTTTTTTGCCCCAATTTGGTTAAATTTCCTTTTTGGCGTGCTGCTGGTTTATCAATCCTATCGCATGTGGCGTAAGTTACACACCCACAATCAAGCCGAATTAGTTGCTCATAGCGACCCTCTCGCCAACAAATTACAGCTCAACGCTACCTACTATGACAAAGCACTGAATCAAAACATTGATTATCGTGTAGAGAATATTCCCGGTGGTGCAGTGGTCATGTTGTGGGCTGGACTCGCGTCTGGTTTATTAGGCATAGGATCTGGTATGTTCAAAGTATTTGCCATGGATGGTGTCATGAAAATGCCACTCAAGCCTGCCAGCGCAACCTCTAATTTAATGATGGGCGTCACGGCTGCAGCCAGCGCTCTTGTTTATTTTTTTAATGGCACAATTCGAGCTGACATCGCAGTACCAATTGCTTTAGGTATCGTGTTAGGTGCAACAATTGGCGCACGTATTATGCCACATGTTCCAGCAAAACGACTCCGACAACTATTTATCCCAGTTGTCGGCATTGCTGGCTTACAACTACTACTAAAAGCATTTAATATCACGTTGTATTGAGGCACTCACGTATGTCCACTAATCAAACAGAAAAAGATTTAGAACGCCAAATTGGCATTGTTTTACGAATTGGCGTCATAATAGCGGTTGTTGTCATGATTCTTGGCTTTGCCTGCTATCTTATCAATAGCGCTAAAACAGGCTATTTTCACAATCGATATCCTCGTCAACTAGCACAGATTGTAAGTGGTTCTCTTCATTTTCAAGCCGGTGCTATCATGATGTTAGGATTATTTTTACTCATTCTAACACCCGTTTTAAGAATTATCGCCTCCATTTACGCCTTCACCAAAGTTAAAGATTGGCGATATGTTTGCATTACCGTCGCAGTTTTCATTATTTTACTCGTTGCCATGTTCATTGGCCAACACTAATCGGAGATCATCATGGCAGAAAATCAAACAAAGTCTCGTACGGATCGTTTTAAGAAACCAACCCACAAATTGCGAAATACGATTTTAGCAATCATTGCTGTATTAGCAATCACGGCCGGCGGCTTCGCATGGTACGCAATTAATAATGCTAAATCAACCATTGATAAGGTTTATAAGAGCACAGGCACTAAAAAGGCCCGTAACGTCTCAAGCGTTGTTTCTAGTGGTAAACCATTATCTATTCTATTATTTGGAACTGATACAGGCGAACTGGGTCGTACCTACAAAGGCCGTACGGATTCCATGATGTTATTGCTCGTTAATCCCAAAACAGAAAAAACGACAATGATTTCCATCCCTCGTGACGCAATGGTTGCTATCCCTGGTTATGAAGATACTTTCCCACAAAAAATGAATGCCGCTTATGCTTATGGTTCAACCTCAACAGCCATCAAAACTGTTGAAGCTTATCTCAATATTCCAGTTGATTTCTACGCGTTAGTGAATATGGCTGGTTTGGAAAAAATGGTCACCCAAGTTGGTGGTATTTCAGTCAAATCGCCACTTGATTTCACTTATAGCCAAGACACCGCTCACGATTACGGTCCTAATTTATACCGTTTCCATAAAGGTAGTACCGGTTATGAACATTCTGATGACAATGGCGTCACATGGTCTGAAACAAAGCATGTCATGACCGGCGATGCCGCACTAGCATTCTCTCGGATGCGCTATGACGATCCTGAAGGCGATTATGGTCGTCAAAAGCGTCAACGTCTCGTCCTTGAAGGTTTGATTAAAAAATCTGCCAATGTTTCGAGCCTCTTGAATAATTCATTTATGACAACGCTCAGTAAAAACGTCCTCACCGATTTGACATTTGGTGACATGACAACAATTGCAAGTAAGTATATCAAAGCTAAAAATAACATTGTGAGTGAACATATTCAAGGTGAGGGAACAAGCTATCCAGACTCTTCTGGTAATGCCATTTCCTATGAAGTTGTGACGCAGCAAGAAAAGCAACGCGTGACTAACCTAGCTCGTAAAGCGCTAGGGTTAAAGGCAGCAACCACAGGTCCTGCCTATGGCGGTGAAGTGCCAAGTACACTTCAGGCCGTGGCTGCCTCTCTCAGACCAGCAGATGATGAATCCTCAAGTAGCTCTGATTCTTCTTCTGACACGTCAACAGAAAGTTCGTCAGATCAATAATTTTATCATTTTAAAACCCCCGAAAAGTGATTTTCGGGGGTTTCTTTTTGACTGAAAAACTTACTTTTTAATTTGTCGTTTTGATAAGATCAAATAAACAGGCAATCCAATCGCGACAACGGCAATCGATATTACAACACCAGAAAAATCATGCAAAATTTCGGAAATTTCCACGTAAAGTGAACCTGCAATTGCTAGTATTGGGATAAACGGATATAACGGTGTTGAAAACGCCCTATTGACGCCAGTCGGATCTTTGTGTCGCAAAATGAAAACGCCGACAAATGCCAAAATATAGAACAAGAAAGTCGTGAACATAGCAATGTCAGTGAGTCGATCAGGATTAGTTAACAATAACATTAAGTCACCAAGAACAATCATAAACCAAATCGCAGCATTGGGTGTCTTGGTCCGCATGTTAATCTTAGAAAACGTTTTTGCAAACGGGAATAAGCCATCTCGCGCCATTGCAAACAAGACACGTGGAAATGAAACAATTTTACCATTTAATGTCCCTAATAATGAAATTAAAACCGCCACACTCATCAAACGACCACCAACGACACCAAAGGCACTGGTTGCCATATGAATTGTTGTATTTTGACCAAGCACAACGATTTTCGCTGCATCTAAACTTCTATATGTCCCATAACTGACACCCACGTAAGAAATAATAACAATAATAAGCCCAAATACGATTGCCTTTGGCAGAACTTTTTGTGGATTTTTAATTTCACCACTAATATTTGCCAAAGTTACCCAGCCGTCGTAAGCAAATAGCGTTGCTAAAATAGCAACCCCAAATCCCCCACTGTTAGTGTGTGCTACCGCAGTGACTGTCTGTCCTAATGCTTCATGTTGTCCAAAAAACATACCAAAAATGATCAACGCAACAATCGGCAACATTTTAAGTGTCGTCGTCAATATCTGAAAGCCAGCACTGAAACGATTAGGAATTGAGTTGATTATGCCAACAAACGCCAATGCAATAATCGCTGAGGGTATCGCCCACATTTTGGGTAATTGAAACAAGTCAACAAATAGTATCCCAAAATAAGCAGAAATTGATCCCATCATAGCCGGACCATAAAATATGACTTGCATCCATCCAGCTAAATAGCCCCAAACTTTGCCATAAATTTTTTCAATATAAATGTATAAGCCACCAGTTTTAGCCATTTGGGAGCCAATTTCAGCAACACTCATACCAGAAGCAAGTGTCAAAATACCGCCAGCTGCCCATGCAATTAATGCAGATGTCGTACTACCTGCCGACGCTAATACACTACCTTGTTTAAAAAAAATCCCTGAACCAATGATTGTGCCAACCACTAACGCCAGTGAGGCAGTCAGGCCGAATCCGCGGTTGAGTTGTGCTTTATTGTCCATATCATCCCCTGATTTTTTATCTATCTTGCCATTATATACTATTTTGTTTTATCATATTTTAACAATTTGTGTCTTTTTTGTGTCCATAAGCATATTTTGGCACTAAAAAAGCAACCTTTTCAGATTGCAGTGATTTTTTTAGTCGAAATAATCAATACCCATTGCATGGCGTACGTCTTTCATTGTTGACTCTGCTACTTCATTAGCATGATCAGAGCCAGCCTTTAACATAGCCATCACAGCTGGAATATCTTGGGCAAACGTTTCACGTCGTTGACGAATGGGTGCCATTTCAGCTTCCATCACTTCAATCAAGTGCTTTTTGATTTTCATGTCACCAAGACCACCAGCAGTATATTGCTCTTTTAGTGCCTGTACACGTTGCTTGTCGGGATCAAAAATATCCAAATAAGTAAAGACGACATTGCCTTCAACATGACCGGGGTCATCAATATTGATATGCAATGGGTCAGTGTACATCGACTTGACTTTTTTAGCTAATGTATCTGCATCATCACTAATATAAATACCGTTGTTCAGTGATTTTGACATTTTAGCATTACCATCAATACCCGGAAGACGTCCTTGCCCTTTTGGCGGAAAGACACCGACAGGCTCAACCAATACTTCTGATTGATAAGCATTGTTGAATGAACGAACTAGCTCGCGCGTCTGTTCAATCATGGGTTCTTGATCGTCACCAACTGGCACTTTTGTAGCTCTAAAAATTGTAATATCAGCCGCTTGAGACACCGGGTAAGTCAAAAATCCCGCTGGAATGCCCTCTCCAAAACCTTTTTGTTGAATTTCTGATTTAACAGTCGGGTTGCGTTGCAGACGTGCCACACTGACCAAATTCATAAAATATTCAGTTAATTCTGGCAATCCAGTAATTTGAGATTGTACAAAAATCGTTGATTTAGCAGGATCAATACCAACTGCCAAATAATCCAATGCGACTTCTGTTAGTGAACGACGAATTTTTTCAGGATTACGAGCGTTGTCTGTAAAAGCTTGTGTGTCAGCAATCATAATAAATGGATCGAATTCACCGGATTCTTGCATTACCACACGATTTTTTAGTGAACCAATATAATGTCCAATATGTAATTTGCCAGTTGGTCGATCACCTGTTAAATAAATTTCTTTTACCATGTTTAACCTCGATTTAATTGATTAGCTTATTTCATTATACTTGAAAACGTACACGCCGTGACAAGAAATATCGTTTCAGTTTGACATTAGGTTTGAAAACTTATACACTATCACTATTAAGAAAAAGAGGTACGGGAACTTGTTGAACAAATTTTAAGATGTAGTGACAACAAACAGGCAACTGTTTTGGTGCGCTTTTCTTGAGATTGGTCTGCAATTTTCGTCAACACGTTAAATGCCCCAGTCTCGCAGTTTGATTGGAGGCATTTTTTGATGCAAGAAACACCCCGAAAGGTATTTTTAGTTGGCTTGACAACGTGTCAGGCAAATTTAACTTATGAATTAGAAGAATTAGGTAACCTAGCAAAAGCAAACAGCTTAGACCCAGTTGAGACTTTTACCCAAAAACTGGAACGCCCTAATCCAGCAACTTATTTTGGTAAAGGCAAAGTCGAGGAAATTAGCGCGGCAGTAGCCACTTATGACGTCGACATGATCGTTGCTAACGACGAGTTGACGCCTTCGCAAATCCGTAATTTGGAAAAAGCGACCAACGCGACTGTGGTTGACCGCACTGGTTTGATTTTAGATATTTTTGCGCAACGTGCACAAACAAAAGTAGCCCAATTACAAGTTCAATTGGCGCGTTTGCAATATCAGTTACCAAGATTACGTACAAGTATGTCAATCACGCTGGATCAGCAAACTGGTGCTGGTGGTGGTGGCTTTACGTCTCGAGGCGCTGGAGAAACAAAACTTGAACAATCTCGTCGTCGTATTACAGCTCAAATGGTTCATATTCGTCAAGAATTAGCAGACCTTGAGAAAGGCGAGACAACACGATCAGCACAACGCCAAAATAATGATCTGCCAAACGTAGCCTTGGTCGGCTACACTAACGCCGGTAAATCAACACTAATGAACCGGATGTTAGCGCGTTTTGGTATTGGTGCTAGTAACGATGATAGCAAACAAGTTTTTGAAAAAGATATGCTTTTTGCCACTTTGAACACAACCGTGCGCCAATTGACATTACCAGATAAAAAACAATTTTTGCTCAGTGATACCGTTGGCTTTGTCTCTAAGCTACCTCACAGCTTAGTCGCTGCTTTTAAATCGACTTTGCAAGAAGCAGCCAGTGCGGATCTACTGTTACACGTCGTCGATGTCTCTGACCCTCACTATCAAGACATGATGACAACCACTAACAAAACATTACAAGAAATTGGTGTTAGCGGTCGTCCAACTATCACAGTTTATAATAAAGCTGACCGTACCGAGCTCGTCTTTCCAGAAGTAACTGGTGAAAATGCCATCACCATTTCTGCATTAGATATTGCTTCCCAAGATGCATTAATTGACCTTATCAAACAACATGTGTTCAAAGATGTCGCAGTCGTTAACTTGCACATCCCTTTTGACAAAGGTAACGTTCAGGCTCAGCTCGCCGCAAAACACACATTTTTACAAGAAGATTATGATGATACTGGCACTCTGATAACCGTTGAACTGTCAACTAATGAACGCGAGACTTTCAAAGATTATATCATTTAAAAAAAGGGCAGCAACCCAATTGTGGTTTGCTGCCCTTTTAATATTTCTCGCTCATCGGGATGACGAGATTTGAACTCACGACCCCCACGTCCCGAACGTGGTGCTCTACCAAGCTGAGCTACATCCCGTTGATACGAGAATAATTTTAACGCAATCAATGCGCCAATTCAAATTTTAATACACTAACGTTTCACCTTTTCTTGGTAGATAGACATTCAAACCTACTTTGCGCAAGGCTTCTGCTTCTTTTTCTGGCTTGAACGAATGCCAAGTAACAGTCTTTTGAGCATTGACATGTTGTGCTAATGACACCAAATCTTCTGGCTTGGCGTGACCACTTGCACCCAAGCGTTGGAGCTCGACATGATTGGCATCTAAGTATGCCTGTAATTCGGCAAAGCGAGGATCATACTCGCCTAAAGGTTCACCATTCATGTGTAGATATACAAATTGACCATCAAATTGATCTAAATCATGTAATTGATTAAAGTGATTTTGAACAACGTAATGATTGGGTTCTGCCACAACGGCTTCCCAATCAATTTCTTTAACATCCGCAACACCCATGGCCCGCATGATTGTTGCAAATTGCTTATCCCAAAGGATTTCACGACCATGAAGCCGTGCTGTATTTTGCAAAGCCTCTAAGCGATCAATGTTACGTTCATAGGGATTAATGACAACCAATTGATGATGTTCATCTAAAATTTGTCCAAAATCTTGTTGCACTGACATCTCAGTATGGCGCACATGTTCCGTTTCGTCATCGGCATCGAAACTAAATTCCGTACCTTCTAACAAAAATAAATCAATGTGTGCTTCACGTAAGATATCTGCCCAATGATTGACACGTTCGGGGTGAGGACCATCAAGTCGCACATCCCCACTATGAACAAACGTGTGTACACCGTCACGGACACGAATTGCAGCAGCGCCACGTGCATCATGGTCAGTTTCGAAAAATGTAACTTCAAAATCACCAAACATCATTGGCGTCTCAAATGGGATCACTTTAATAGTCGCATTAGGCGCAGATTCTGTCCCTAATTCAGTCAAGACCTGATATAAATCAGCCGAAGCTTGACTCATGTAAACATCGGTTGGCTTGGTTAAATACTTCAACGCGCCCATATGATCCAGATGTAAATGAGAAACAAAGATTGTTGTCGCCATATCACTGTCAACATCAGTGAATAAATCAGGTAGTGCTGGTAATGTTCCGTCTGCTAATAAATCGCCAGTCGGCGTTTCAGCCGGGGCAAAATTAACGCCAAAGTCCATTACAAGTCGGGTGTTTCCCTGTGTGAACGAGACCACATTGCCACCAATTGTATTCAGCCCATTTAAAAATTGTACTTGCGTACTCATTATTTATTCTCTTTCAAAGTCTTCTTTGTTTGGTCAGATAATGTTTTCAAAGCGTCTGCAGCAGGTGTTTTCTTCGTCAACATTGAATCAACAGCATTCAGCAAGTTCGTACGGTAATCTTGGTAACCCAAGAATGCAGTGTCTGAGAAGGCACCTGGCAATGAGTCTGACGCTGCTTTAGCTAATGGGTTCTTCTTTAGGTATGCTTTATAAGCAGATGACTTCGTTGCTTTCTTAGTAATTGGCAAGTAACCTGTTGCTTCTGCCCACTTTTCAGTTTGCTTATCAGACATCAAATATTTCATGAATGCCCAAGCGCCTGCTTGTTGCTTCTTAGTGGCTGTTGCCGTAACTACTAAGCTATTACCAGCCAAAACAGTCGCTGATTTGCCTTTGTGAGATGGTAATGGTGCAGTACCCCAATCAAAGTCTTTAGCTGCAGCTGCCTGCGTTGCTGTAATTCCTGCAGATGATGAGAAAGTCAAAGCTGTCTTACCATTGACAAAGTTTGTTGTGCCGTAGATATCAGAACCAGCCGTTTTAGCAGTGCCATCAGCGACCATATCAGTAATCAACTTAGCAGCAGTCACAGCCTTCTTTGAGTCAACATTAACCTTGCCTTTGCTGGTTATCAACGATACACCAGCTGAACGGACCATTGAATCCCATTCCATGTCAAATGACTTATCGAATCCTACTGTTGTAATGCCATCTTTCTTCAAAACGTCAGACATTTTTGCAATATCATCCCACGTTTTTGGCACTGATAAATTGTATTTTTTCAGAAGCGTTTTATTATAGAACATTTCTCGTACAGAGGCTGAGAAAGGTGTTGAGTAGAATTCGCCCTTATACTTAGATTGTTGCAAGAAACCAGAATAAATATTGTTTAATTGCTTCTTTGACAAGCCATTCTTACCATCAACCTGTGATTGAAGTGACGTTACAATACCGTCTTTGACGTAATCAGGTACTTGTGTGTAAGTTGCTTGCGCCATAACTGGCAAAGTCTTTGACTTAGCGCCAGCCATGATTTTTTGGTTCAAAGTCGTATAGTCTCCCTGCGCAGTTGCGACAACCTTATACTTACTTTGTGATTTGTTGAAGGCGTCAATACGCTTTTGCAAAGCGTCTTTGTATGGGCCAGCCATGGCGTGCCAAAATGTGACTTTAACTGGTTTAGTTGCTGCACTCACTGTCTCTGTGTGCACAGCCGACAAACCCGCAAAAGATGAACTTGCCATAATCGTGATAGCAGCCAAAGCTGCAACTTTCTTCCCAGTACTCATGTGTACATGTTTCCTTTCGTGTTCCCAAAAAAATTTAGCTGCTTTTTATAAGCAGTAAAGAGATACCAGGTCTCATCACATCTCTTTACCGCCTACAAAACGTGGACAGTAGCTTAACCCTTAATGCCGCCACCAGAAATACCAGCAACAACATATTTATTCAAGAATAAGTACAAGATAACCATAGGTAGAATCACAAACGTAGATGCCGCCATCAATTCCGGATAATTGACACCCGAATCTGAACTGAACGCTTGTAACCCAACAGGTAAAGTACGCATCTTGTCTGTATTTGTGACAATTAATGGCCACATAAATGAGTTCCATGAGCCAATAATTTGTAACAAGCCAATTGCCGTAATGGACGACTTGGCATTTGGTACCAAAATTTGCCACAGAAACTTCCAATCAGAAGCCCCGTCAAGCTTTGCGGCGTAGTAAAGCTGGTCTGGTACACTAGCAAAAGACTGGCGCAAAGTGAATACCGCAAAGAAACTAGCTAACCATGGAATAATCAAAGCGCCATAAGTATTCACCAGATGCATTTGTGATAGTGTCACAAAGTTTGGGATAATCAACATTTCACCCGGTACCATCATTGTTGCTAACAAAATAGTGAAAAGCGTTTTCTTACCAAAAAAATTCATTTTAGCAAACGCAAACGCTGCCATGATGGCTGTGATAATCTGTCCTATCGTAGTCACAAATGATACAACCACTGAATTCAGAAGATACGTTGCAAAAGGTGCTGCTTTCCATGCTGAAATCCAATTAGTGATTTGCAGCTTTTTTGGCAACCAAGTTGGTGGTGTTTGCAATGCTTCAAAACCAGTTTTAAATGATGTTGACACCATCCAGAAGAATGGCAATAACATTGTCAGTGCACCAACCACTAACAGTAAGTAAACGATTGTTTTTGATATTGTCTTTCTCATCGTCAACTCCTCTTAGTAATGAACATGTTTTTTGCTAAACCATGTCTGCAATAATGTCACAATTAAAATCATAAAGAATAATACGACACCTGCGGCCGCAGCGATACCGTATTTGTTTTGCTCATAAAACATACGATATAAGTAAAATACAACTGTCATTGCAGCATTTCCAGGTCCTGCCTGTCCGCCAAACAATGAGAATATTTCATCAAAGACTTTAAACGATCCAATCACAGCATTAACGGCAATCAAAAACGTCATCGGACTAATCATTGGCACTGTAACATGCAAAAAACGTTCCCAAGCGTTGGCACCATCTAAGGTCGCCGCGCTATACAGTCGTTTGTCAACATTATTGAGAGCAACCAAGAAGAGCATAATATTGAAGCCCAAGCTCTTCCAAATAGCCAAAATAATCAACGCTGGCAATGCCCATGTTGGATCATTCAACCAGTCAATTGGATGGATACCTACAAAGCTCAAAAAATAATTCAATAAGCCGGCATCTTTATTATAAATCCACTTCCAAACCATTGATATAGCAACAATACTGGTCACAAATGGTAGAAAATAGATGGTACGGAAGAACCCAGCCAATACTTTAATCTGGTTTAAAAGCACAGCCACGGTCAAAGAAATTATAATTTCTAATGGGACAACACCAACAACGAAAATTAAAGTGTTCGCCACAGCAGAATGAAATAATGGGTCTTCCCATAAATATTTAAAGTTATCAAAACCAAGCGCCATTACTTGGTTCGTGAAAAAGTTATATTGCGTATAAAAACTCATCGCCAAACTTGACACAATCGGGTATAAACTAAAAATCGCAACGATGATTAGCATCGGCAAGACATAAAGCCACCCTTTTAATGTCTGTTTCCAAGTAGGCTTTTGATTGTTCATCATGCGTGATCACCCCTAAGTGGCAACCGCTGACCACTTTGATCGAAAGCGTAAACGCCACTAAGTGCGGCAAAGAGTGTTGTTTCTTGTTCCAAAGGTGCTGCCGTTGTGACTTCTGTTGCAACTAGTTGATGTGATCCAACTGAAATCGCCGCTTGCCGATCACGTCCAAATGACAATACTTCATGGACAACCGCTTGCATTTTGATGGCAGGTGCTTTCACCTCATTTGTTAATGCTTCGGCACGAATACCAATTGTGGCAACGTCACCATCAAATAATTGTCTCACCTCGTCACCAAACTGGTCTGCTGGTACCATATTTAACGCAGGTTCTCCGATAAAGTTAGCGACAAATTGATTATTTGGATTTTCATATAGTGATTGTGGTGCATCATATTGTTGAATGCGACCATCGTTTAATAGCATAATTTTATCAGCAACATGCATTGCTTCACTCTGATCATGCGTAACAAAGACTGTTGTGACGCCTGTTTCCTTTTGAATACGTCGAATTTCTTCGCGCATTTCAACTCTGAGACGTGCATCAAGATTTGAGAGAGGCTCATCAAGTAACAAAATGTTAGGTGATTTTGCTAACGCGCGGGCAATGGCAACACGTTGTTGCTGACCCCCAGACAAATCACTTGGTTTTTTGTTAATTTGATCAGAGACACGAACCAGTTGTGCTAATTCTAAAGCACGCTGTTTACGTGTGGCTTTATCCACCTTAGCCATTTTCATTGGGAAAATAATGTTATCTAAAACGGTCATATGGGGGTACAAGGCATAGTTTTGGAAAACCATCCCAACACCACGTCCCAACGCATCTTGCTTTGTAACATCTTCGTCACCAAAGTATATATTGCCACTAGTTGCTGATAATAGACCCGAGATCAAATTCAGCGTGGTAGATTTACCACCACCTGAGGGTCCTAAGAGTGCAACGAGTTGTCCGTCGGTGATATCAAAATCCATGTCATGTAAGACTTCGATGCCGTTTGGGTAGGTCAAAGTCACGTGATTAAATTTAACTTCCACTGTGTTTCTCTCTTCTTTTTTGTTATAAAGTTAGTATAGATGAAATCATCTGTCCTGTGCAAATGATATGTGGATAAGGACAATTTTTGTCTATGCTTCAAATATAGCAGAGTTCTGTCATGATTATGTAAATATCAGATAAAGATTTCATCATCATTATAATATTAACTGAACATACACAATCTGTACTTAACTATGTCAAGTTTGATTACACGAAAAAAGCTTTGAATGAATAATCATTCAAAGCTTTCATAAATTATGCCGACCGCCGGGCTCAAACCGGCGACCCCCTCATTACTAGTGAGGTGCTCTATCAACTGAGCTAGGTCGGCAGATCAAAGTACTCAAGTATTATATCAAATAATACCAGATACCTCAATATAATAATATGGCGGCGACCATATTATACGGGTGACAGGAATCGAACCTGCACGGATTTCTCCACTGGAACCTAAATCCAGCGCGTCTGCCAGTTCCGCCACACCCGCATGTCTAACACAACCCTTTAATTTTACTGGAAAAATGATTGTACGTCAAGCATTTATTTACCTTTGATCGCAAATAGGCGTAACATGGAGTTAGCGAGGTGACACAACAAATGACAAAAAGAAACGTTACAACAATAATCGAAGCAAAACACAATATTGAATTATTATATTTATCACTACAATCTCAGCTTATTGTCCCAGGTATTCGTGATATAGCTGATGTTTTACTACAAGTTAACAAAAAAATAGACACTAGTAAAAACCCTGAAGCCTTAGTGAACAGAATGATTAATTATATTCGTATCACGGCTTCGTCTGAAAAACTTCATTTTTCAAAAACCGACGAAAAATTGATTATTGATTTAGGCGTGATTGGTCAACGATCCGGTCTGAATGGTCAATATATGGCTGATTTTTCTGATAAATCACAATTCTATAGTTATACCGACACAAATAGATAGATTGAAATTATCACCTTTAATCATTTATCAACAAAAAAGGTTCGATACAGAAAAATGTGTATCGAACCTTTTAATCACCCTATTTGAGTCGCAATTATTATGCTTTTTGTTTTAAGTCACGTTCTCTTACTAACAAATCAAGTAAAATCCCATTTTGCACCAACGCTTGCCACATCCCCGGCGTGTACTTTTCACCACGAATAATCGCTGATACAATCGCTCTGATCAAGCTATAATCCTGAGAAGTATTTGCTAGTTGTGCCACATCTTCTTCTGCCAAACCTTCATGAAATTGATGCTGACGTAACGTGCGATCAAAATTTCTATCATATTCATCAGACTTAAAATAACTCTGCGCTAACGTTAAAATATCGGCTGTATAAGACGGATATGTCGTCTCATGCCATGGAATAGCCTGCCCTTTTGCCTGCCGTAATATACTGATATTTTTATCAAAATCAAATGCTTGCATTGCGATACCTCTTTCCGTGGTATCATTGTATCACTTATCTTTAGTAAGTTCACGCATTTGTGTGCCAAATTTGATAACAGTTCTAACCACAGCATAGACTGGCACTACCAAAATCATACCAACGATACCTTTCAAGTTACCCGCTACCATCAGTAAAATCATAATTGTCAGCGGATGAATCTGTAATGATTTACCAATAACATTTGGATAAATAAAGTTGCCATCCAATTGCTGAACAACTGTCATAACAACTAATACCAAAATCATTTGCTTCCAAGATTGCGTTCCTGCCACTATTAAGGAAGGAATGACACCAATCCAAGGGCCGACATAAGGGACAATATTAGTAATACCGGCGATAACCCCTAAAAGCCAAGCATAAGGTTGACCGATGATTAGGTAGCCAATCGCCATCGCCACCCCAACAAACAGCATTTCAATCGCTTGACCAGAAATATACTTTTCAATCGTGTGATCCATCTTATTCGTCAAATCTGCGACATTATCAGCAAAGCGATCAGGAAAAAGACGTTGTAAAGCTGGCAAGAGACGGTTACCATCACTTAACATATAGAATAAAACAACCGGTATTGTCACTAAGTTAATGGTCACTGACGTGATTGTTGAAATCACATTGCCTAGCGTCCCCGCTGTAATAGTCAAAAACGAAGCTGCATACTTACCAACTGCACTTTTCACCTCATCAACATCAATCGACAAATGCAAACTGTTAAACCATTTACTTTGCAACGTATCATTAACATAAGTTTGAACCGTCTTTGCAAATCCCGGCAAAGCGTTAATCAGATTGGTCATTTCACGAACCAAGGTTGGCACCAGCAATATTAAAGCCCCACCAATCACCGTTAAAAACAGCACAAATGTTATGATAACGGCCAGTTGATGTGGCATTTTGTGATTTTTAATGGTGATTTTTTCAAGTAAGGTCAAGATAGGTTTCAAGACATAGTACAAAAAACCGGCTACAATTAACGGTACGAATACCGTTGAAATGAAAACTGATATTGGCTGCATCAAAAAGTCAAAACGTGACACAATCCAAATTAGTGCCGACAGTGCTAATAATTCTATTGTCCAAAAAAACAAATTTTTATATTTCAGATTCGGAAACATTTAATTTCTCCAGCAATTTATATTGTAATTTTGGCAGACTTAGTTCTGCCAATTCTTCTTGACTAAAGTATCGTTGCCGTGAATCCGGTGTAATTGGTGTCGATTTGACCAACCAAATCTCCCAACGGCGATGTGTGAAAATATGAACCACGGGCTTAATATTGAGCATGTCACCCTGAATGTCTTCCACACTGGTAATCGGTGTTAATGGAAACGTCCAAAAATTAGCCAACAATCCTGTTTCTGGTCTCTGTTCTAAAAGTAAGTCACCGTTTTGCTCATAAACATGAGCCACAAACATTTGCTTGACTGGTTTGGGTTTGGGTGTTTTAACCGGATAATGACTTTCAACACCATCACGATAGGCCGCATTAAAAGATTTTACTGGTGAATGTTGCGTATCAGGGCTTTTAGCGGACATATAGCTAGCACCTAAGTCCATAATTGCCTGATTAAAGTCCCCCGGCCGTTTAGGATCAACAATTGGCAAAATGGCATCATAAAATATTTGGCGTGACTTAGGCTGTGCAATATCTGCATCAATCTTTAATAAACGACTAAACACACGATATTGATTACCATCAACCGCTGGTACCACTTCGCCAAAACTGATTGAACCAATCGCAGCAGCTGTGTAGGGTCCCACGCCCGGCAAAGTCTGTAAATCTTTGCTGGTCGTTGGCCACTCACCATTATATTCCCGAACAACGTATTGCGCTGCTTTTTGGAGATTGCGCGCACGCGAATAATAGCCAAGTCCTTCCCACAATTTTAACACAACTTCCTCAGGTGCCTGTGCTAAGGCGCTCACTGTCGGTAACTGCTGCATAAATCGTTCAAAATAAGGAATAACCGTGGCAACTTGCGTTTGTTGTAACATTATTTCTGAGACCATCACACGGTAAGGATCATGATTTTGCCGCCAAGGCAAGTTTTTACGCCCCTCGTCATCATACCAACGAAGTAGTGTATCCCGAAAAGATTCAATTGTTTGTTCAGACCATTTTTCCATAATATCTATTGTAGCACTTGTAATTGCTATTTTTTTAAAGTATAATAGTTATTTGTATGGAAAACATTGGATAAAAAAGGAGCACTATCATGGCATTAAAGAAGCCTCTTAACTCATTCGCCCGTGCCCGCAAAGTTAGTCACAGCGCTGCGAAGAAGCAACGCCAAGCTGCTATTGCAAAGTTGCAACAATGGGCCAAAGGTAAGTCAGAAGAATTACCTACGACAAAGTAAGTTTGACTTAAAAAACAAAACCAGTATACGTACTGGTTTTTTGTTTGTTTTTTTAACAGTAGCTCTTCTATCACTAAAACTTCCAAAAGAAAGGACGTTATTACTTGAATATATCTCAAAAGAATCGCACAATTTTAATCATTTTGGTGATTGGCACTTTCCTTGGTTTCTTAAATCAAACACTGATGAACGTTGCGCTACCAGATATTATGCGTGAATTTCACATTTCAACCGCATTAGGACAGTGGCTAACCAATGGTTATATGCTAGTCAATGGCATTATGGTACCTTTAACTGCCTTCCTCATTCAGCGCCTAACAACAAGGACACTTTATCTGACAGCAGTTGGGTTATTTGCTGTTGGCACGATCACTGCTGGATTTGCACCAAACTTTGAAATTTTGATCACGGGTCGTATGATTCAAGCAATGGGCGCCGGTGTTTTTGGTCCGCTAATGAATGTCGTGGTTATGAATTTATTTGCCCCTGATCGTCGTGGATCGGCAATGGGAACTATTGGGTTGGCGCTAAACTTCGCGCCAGCCTTGGGCCCAAGTCTGTCTGGATTTATTGTAACCAACCTGAATTGGCGTTTTCTATTTTATATTGTTGCTCCCCTCATTATCGCCAATTTTATTCTGGCTTATTTTCTTCTAAACAACATTGGCACACCAAAACAATTAAAGTTTGATGTACTTGGTGTCATTCTATCAAGTATCGGTTTAGGCGCACTACTTTATGGGTTTTCCAACGCTGGTGGTACACCCTGGCATGACTTTACCGTTTGGGGATTTATCGTAATTGGTTTAGTTGTTACAGCATTGTTCGTTCTTCATCAATTGCATACGTCAACGCCATTGCTTAACATGAGCGTTTTTTCTCATCGAGAGTTCAATGTTGCTGTTTTGATTAACATCGTTTTGATGATGGCTATGTACGGTGGTGCGTTAATGTTACCACTTTATATGCAAAATGTCCGTGGTGCTTCTGCCTTTATTTCTGGTTTGGTTTTATTCCCTGGGGCTTTGGTTACAGCATTTTTGTCACCATGGAGTGGTCGCTTATATGATCGTTATGGTGCCAAATATCTCACCCTCACCGGAATCTTAATTACTGCTATTGGTACTTTTATTCTCGCTTCATTGACACTAACAACACCACTTTGGTTTGCTGTGATTGGACAATTTGTACGACAATTAGGCTTAGTTTTGGTTTTGATGCCGATCCAAACTGAAGCATTTAACGCCTTACCACTTACTATCATCCCTGATGGTTCGGCCATGTTTACAACCATTCGTCAGCTAGCTGCCTCGTTTGGTACGGCCGCATTAGTAACAATTATGACAAAAAGTGCCGCCAATTATCAACTGCACCACCAACATGCTAGCAGTTCATTAGTCAATTTGCATGGCGTCCACATTACCTTTTTAACTGCTGCGTTGTTAATGCTCGTTGCAGCAGCGATGACTAGTTTACTGAAACCCAAAACAGCTATTACAAAAAAATAACGAGTATCTAAACTATTTCAGTTATAATAGAGATAACTTAATTAATTGGAGGTATTGTTATGACTTACGGGTTTATTGGTGCCGGCAACATGGCGACCGCAATGATGAAAGGTCTACTGCACGCAAATGTTGATCCAGCAGATATTTACGTATCTTCACCACACCGTGCCAAGACGTTGGCAGAGGAACTTCACATCAATGCTGCCGATTCACAAACAGTTATTGACCATAGTGACATCGTCGTTTTAGCATTTTTGCCTAATCAATTAACAGAAATTGGCGCAACGCTTAATTTCACTAATAAAATCGTCGTCTCTGTGTTAGCACAAATCACCATTGCTGACCTAAATCAAGCTATTCCAAATGCGTTCAATGTTCGCGCTTTGCCAAACATCAACTCAGCTATCGGGCAAGGTAATACCGCGTTAGCTTTTGCCGGCAACATAGACGCAGAACAAAATAAAATCGTCACTCATTTTTGGCAGTTGTTGGGCAACAGTGTCACACTCGCGGAAGAACAGTTTGCTATATTTTCTGCCATTGCCGGTTCTGGACCTGCCTACGTCTTCAAGTTCATTGACGCATTGACTAAAGCAGGTGTTGCGAACGGCTTGGCCGAAACGCAAGCTGCAAGTATTGCAACACAAACTGTTTTAGGCTCTGCAAGTACCCTAAATCAGTCGGACAGCGACGCCGTCACACTCATGAATAGCGTTGCATCACCCGGTGGCTCAACCCGCGCTGGCCTAGATAATTTTGAAGCTAACCAATTTGATGATGTTGTCGCCAAAGCGATTTTAGCGACCGTCAATCATAAACACGCCTAATCATTAGCACTTCAATCATGAAGTGCTTTTTTAGTGGGGAATAAAAAAGCCGCAACCAACGTTGCGACTAATAAGCAGCTATCTCAGCAAAATTATTAAATCAAATACTGAACAAAACATCACGACCGCCCATATCATTTGCGCCAATATAGCGCTGAGATAATTCTACAAGAAACTTTGTCGATTCAGATGTCAACTGTCGCTCAACTGCAAGCAAAGATAAACTATCTTTGAGCGACGCAGCCACAGCGCGATCATTTTGACTTTTTTCTAGTTGGGTTTTATTGCTAACAAATATGTCGCGTTCATCACTTGTAATGGTTTCATCTAAAATTAAGTCAACCAAATTTTCTAGCAACCAATTTTTATCTGGTGTCTTCCATGTCATCACGATACACCTCCAATTTTTGTTCAATCGACAGCACGATACGCCATCCTTATCGTTTTAATTAACAATGATTATTTATATCATACTACTTTTATCAGTGACAGATTATTAAAAAAAGAAAAATGTATATCATATTTAACAGCACACAAAAAGCCGCAACCTAAGTTGCGACTTTTAGTAGCTCGTGAGAGAATCGAACTCTCGATTCCGCCGTGAAAGGGCAGCGTCTTAGCCACTTGACCAACGAGCCATGGTCAGTTGTTGTTCGCTCTCGCTAAACAACTATATTAGTATACCAAGAATTCAAATACTCGTCAACCCTTTTTCTTCAAAGTCATCAGTTTTGTTGGATCAATTGGTTGTGGCACTTTGACTGGTGTACTTTTGTAATAACGCCAAGGCTTGTTCGGATCAAATTCCAAATCTGTCGTCACTGGCAAGCCATTCTTAAAGCGTGTCAACAACCATTGTTCCAATGGTTTTGGGACACCCAACAAGTCGAAATCTGCCGGTGAAATGGCATACCGAATTGCCCGTTCATCATTCATCTTCACCTTTTGTACCCAGTTAGGTTCAACAATTAATTCACGTCCCATCGCAGCAAAGGTCACGCCGGTATCCATCAATTCTTCAACTTGCGCAGGTTGTTTTACTAAGCCAGCCACCATCAGCGGAAAGTCGTCTGGTAGTGCCTGTCGATAATAATCAACAATTTTTGTCTGATCATCCTTATCTTTGAACGGTGTTTGAAAGGCGTCTTTCAATGATAAATGCAGATAATCAACCGGCAGGTCAATTAATTTATTGACAAAAGCTAATGAATCTTGCAATGTAATCCCTGGTGCCATTGGTTCTTCAGGTGATTGACGATAGCCAAGTAAAAATGGTCGATCAGCATACTGTTCAATAGTCTGCGCAACTTTAGCAGTCACCGCTAAACCAAAGCGCATCCGTTTTGCCAATGTCCCACCCCAAATATCATCACGTTGATTACTATCAGGTGAAAAAAACTGTTGCATTAAATATAAATTGGCACAATGAAGTTCAACCCCATCAAACCCAGCCAAAATAGCTCTTTTTGTAGCAGCAGCAAAATCATCAATTGTTTGTGCAATTTCTTGATGCGTTAGCGCACGTGGCGTTTCAAAGTCACCACGTGGATACGCAACGGCTGACGCCGATACTGGTTGTTGCCCACGCAATATTGCAGTAGTCGTTTGCCGACCAGCAGAAAATAGTTGCAGTATCGCTTTTGCACCGCCTGACTGTATAGCACTGGCTAAGCGTGATAACCCCGCAATTTTGTCGTCATCAGCGGCGGAAATACCACCTTCCCAACCTTTTCCTAAATGATTGACATGCGCCACTTCACTCACAATAATTCCTGGACCACCGCTGCGCATTTGGTAATAGCGCAACTCATTGTCTGTTACACTACCATCTTCAAAGGAAGCACGTAAGGTTGTAGGCGCCATCACAACATGATTGCGTACTGTCATTTGCTTATTTTTAAATGTATATGAGTCTAAAAAATCGTAATTTATTTGCATATCAATATTGTAACACGATATGTTAGTGCGTCACGAATTGACCAGTGGCAATATTCGGTGAGCCCCCGTGGTGATCATTTTTGCTAGTCCCCACTTGGTGTAAATAATAGGCATACTTTAACTTCAAATCGCTAATGATATTCTGATTCAGTTTTGTTGGTTTAACAGCCTTTTTTTCCATTTTATATAGATGAGCGGCAATTAAAAGATCGCTATCAGTTATTTTTTTGATTTAATTTGTGAATCTGAGAAAATCACATCACACTTTTTTGCCTTTAACTCATTTTAGACATAAAAAAATCATCCCCGCAAACGGAGGATGATTTAATATCACTTTTTGATTAATAAATTAATACCAACCAGTTGCTTGTGAGTGGGCCCAAGCATTTTCAGCAGTACCGTAACGTGCTGCAATATAAGCCTTCATAGCATTTAATTGATCGTTATAATCAGCTGAGTTTCCACCATAGATAGCACGTGCTTGTGCTGAAAGTTGACCTAAACCATAATATTGACCATTAGTAGCATTAACGTTACCACCTGATTCACGCGCAATCAAAGCATTCAATGCAGCAGAGTTAGAGCTGGTAGTTGAAGTTGTTGTTGCAGATGAAGTAGTAGTGGTGGTAGTTGTTGTCGTTGTGCTTGTTGACGCTGCTTCAGTTGTTGTTGACTGTGCAGGCGTTGCTGCCGCTTTTGTTGCTGTGGCAAACGATAAGTGTTGACCAACCATAATCAAGTTAACATTTGAAATGTTGTTATTAGTTGCAATTGTGTCAACTGAAACACCATACTTTGCTGATAACTTGTTCAATGTGTCACCAGATTGCACAACATAATCTGATGGGGCTGTTGTTGTATCGGCGCTAGCATGTGCACCACCAAAGGCAAAGGCACCTGCAACACCAGCAGCAATGGTCAAAGTCTTCTTAATATTAAACATTATATATTTGTACTCCTAAATTATCTGTTCGAAGATGACAACACCCGAATTGATGAAGTCATGTAATTAACTTACGAGTATTAGTTTAGTCGCTGAATATAATAAGCAAACATCTGTTTCATATCAAGAACATTACATACTATTATTTATTATACATTTACCGTGTTAGTTGTCTTATAAAAATCTTAAGATTTACAATAAAGCCTTAATATAGAACTTTTAATAGTAATTGTGGGGTCTTTGGTAATTGATCATGATCCTCAAAATATGCAACTAACATATCTTGAATTGCCTTATCCCCAGTATAAATTGTCTCAGAATTAGCATAACTTTGGTAATCACCACCGCCGACAGCGCGATAATTATTCATCGCAATGCTAAAGTAATCAGTGTCTTGAATATCTTTTCCCTGATACTTTAATTTTGTAATACGGTTTCCTACTGGTTTACGGACATCAATTTCATAATCAATACCAAAGGCCAAGTCGTAGTTATAATGTTCCACTTTTGGTTTCAACCAATCAGGATTAACAGCTAATTTCTGATTTTCAATAACAAAATAATTTGCTGTATGCTCCAATCCAACGCGTAAATCAGCACCCGAAATACGTTTTGTGACCAATGTATTATCAAATGGGTAATTTTGCAAAATTGATCTGAGTGTCAACTGTTTTGGTAAGCTCGACGGATTATTATTTAGGCCTTGCAATGTGATTTGCGCACCAGTTGCAGCCATTTGTACCGCCGCCACCCAGCGCAAAACATCATTACCATATTGTGCCAAAATTAACGGTTCTTCAACCGCGACAGATGATGTCAAATTAGCGATTGGCTGATCCAACCACGCTTCAACTTTGTCATTAAGTGGTTGTAAGGCTTTAAACATGTCAGGTTGGCTAGTCGTACCAGCAGCATTTGTTGATGCGGTGAATAACCATTTCCCGTCTCTTAACTCGCCATCAATTTGCGCAAAAAACTTAGCTTGGTTAGGTAATTGTAGCGTTAATGTGTCGTTCATTAACTGGGCTGGCACTTGACCATGCTGATGTGCTGTCAATAAAATATCCAAATCAAGTTC
This sequence comes from Cecropterus longipennis, assembly GCA_018249355.1. Lineage (NCBI taxonomy): Eukaryota > Metazoa > Arthropoda > Insecta > Lepidoptera > Hesperiidae > Cecropterus > Cecropterus longipennis. Next base: position 46,859 of record DWKF01000013.1, read on the forward strand.
TGCGGTGAGTTGCCAAGCAATATTTTCAGACGTTGTACTAATTACCTTGCCTGAATCCAAGTCACGCTCATAACCACCATGATAAATGCCAATCACAACATCAGCTGATTGGCGCAGACGCGCGATAGTCTGCGCCGCTTTAATCAAAGGTGATTCAATTTTAATGCCTGCGAGATGTTCCGGTTTTTCCCAAATGTTAATATAATCAGTCACTAAACCAATTAAACCAACTTTTGTACCATCAGCTAGGGTCTTAATTTCTGCTGGATATAAGGTCTGTCCGTTTTCATCCGTAACATTTTCGGCTAACACAGTCGCATTCAAATTTGCCAAATGCTTCTTCAGTTCGTCATAACCAGCATTGAAATCATGATTACCAAGCGTAACATAGTCATATCCTGCCATATTCATCATGTCTGATACAGCGTCAATATCGTCATACTTCTTGAGATATTGTAATAGTGGTGAGCCTTGATACATGTCACCGCCATCAATTACTAGGGTGTTGCCATCTTTTTGATAGTTCGCAGCTACATTGATAAGGCCTTGAGATTGTGAACCGCTTTGAATGTAGTCAGTGGGCCATAAGTAACCGTGAACATCCGAAGTGTAATATAACTTGAAATGCTTCATTAAATTCCTTCTTTCAAAAACAAGGCAGCCAATGAGGCCGCCCATCTTCTAACCATGGAGTAAGTGTTGACGTAATTTATCTGATAAGTACTCAATGACAAAAATTAGCACAAACAGACCAATTAGAATGGCACCAACTTTATGCCACTCATACCCACTCATTGCAAAAATCATCGGTGCACCAATACCACCAGCACCAACTAATCCTAAAATAGTGGCTTCGCGTAGATTCATATCAAATCGGTACGCAAGAATTGAAATGAAGTCGGAACTAAGTTGTGGCAAAACACCATAACGGATTTTTTGGAAAAATGTGCTACCTGCTGCATCTAATGATTCCAAGATGCCCGAATCCAAATCTTCAATTGTCTCAATAAATAGTTTTGAAATCATACCAATAGAGACAACTGCCAGTGTCATCACACCGGCAAACGGTCCTGGCCCAGTGACGCGAATAAACATCAAACCATATACCAATGATGGTACTGTCCGAATCGCCATAATCACAAATCGTGTTACTACGACAACGGGTTTTGGCACTATATTTGTAGCTGAAATAAATGACAATGGTACTGCAATAATTGCCCCAACTAGTGTTCCAAGGAAAGCAATTGCAATTGTTTGCAAAATCAAATAGGCAACGCCACTATCCCCACCACCGAATAATAGGTCTTTATCGGGTGTTACAATTCCTTCTAAGATATTCCAACCAATTCGCCAACCTTTATCGGTTAAAGTCATTTGATTGACAGCAGATGATGACCAAATTAAAGCAATCAATACGATGATAGCAGCGGTGATATAATATTTAGCACGTTTAGGTTGCGTCAGCAGAACAGCTTCTAGTTTTTTATTCATGTTGTTCTCCTTAACTCAAAAATTTCCGTAGTTGTTGACTCAATGTTTCAATCAGCACCACGGCAACAAATAATGAAACCAAGATCATGCCAACACTTTGAAATTCGCGCCAACCAATTTTTTGGTTCAAAATCATACCAATGCCACCAGCACCAACGTAACCTAAAATAGCAGCATAGCGAACATTACCTTCAAAAGCAAATAACGATGTCGACAAATAAGTCGGCAAAATTTGCGGCATAATAGCGGTAACGAAAGCTCGCGGTGCATTTGCACCTGTTGCAATCAAGGCTTCATATGCTCCCATATCGACTGTTTCAATATACTCAAACAGTTGTTTACCAACGAATGATAAACTAAACATAAAGATAGCAACCGTACCGGCAAATGTGCCTAATCCAAAAATATAAGTTGCAATTAAGGCAGCAACTAATGTTGGCAAGGTTCGTAACACTGTCAATGAAAAGCGCACAATAAGATTGACGAATCGATTATTAGTCACATTGTTAGCAGCCAATATTGCTAATGGCAAGGCCACCACTGCCCCAAAGAAAGATCCAAAGAGTGACATTTTAATCGTATCAATGAGAGGTTGCCAAACTGATGGAAAATAAGACCACTTTGGTGGAAATAAATCGCCAAAGACAATCCAAAACTGCTGAAAATTAGCAAACAAAGTTGGCAAACTAAAACCAGTCACAACAACTGAAATAATTAAAATAACTAACAGTATCAACAAAATCAATGGTGCTCTCGTAAACTTCTGGCTGACTGTTTTACCGTTGGCTAACGTATATTTCTTAGCTTTAAATAATTTATCATACCACCACATTATTCGGCCTCATCTTTTGAATAGATATTATCTAAAATTTCTTGTGTCACACCAGAAACAGGACCATCGTATACAACACGGCCAGAACGAATACCAATAATGCGTTTGGCATAGTCAAGGGCCAGGTCCACATGGTGAATATTGATCAAAACGGTTTGACCAAGTTCGTCATTAATGCGTTTAAAATCGTCCATAACTTCATGCGCTGTCACCGGATCAAGTGCCGCCACTGGTTCATCCGCCAAGAGCACTGATGGATTTTGTGCCAAAGTTCTCGCCAATGATACGCGCTGTTGTTGTCCACCAGACAATTGATCGGTTCTAACAAAAGCCTTATCTAACATCGAAACACGATCTAATGCCTCTAACGCGCGCATTTTATCATTCTTTGAGAATAGCCCCAAAATGACCCGCCATAATGGCATGTCTGGTACCAATGAACTCATAACATTGCGAATAACCGTAATACGGGGCACCAAGTTATATGATTGAAAAATCATTCCCACCTTACGACGAAAACGGCGTAATGCCTTTCCTTTTAAGTTTGAAATTTCAACGCCATCGACCGTCAATTTACCCTCTGTGATATTATTTAATCGGTTAATGGTTCGAATAAATGTAGATTTTCCGGCCCCAGACATACCAATAATGCCTACAAACTCACCATCTTCAATTTCTAAATTGATATCTTGTAAACCCTTCACACCGTTGGGATACGTTTTTGAAACATGCTCAAATTTAATCATCTTTTCTTCCTAAACTATAATATGTATTGGCGCCATTTAAGGCACCAAACGCAATAAAAAGCAGCTCAGGAGCCGCTTATTAATGTCGTTGATTTTTACTTAGTTGACTCTTTCAACACTTTTTGTGCTGCACGTTCACCGTCATAGTTAGATGACTTTGCCTTAACATAACCTTCGTGTGAATAGATTGCAATCACTTTTTTACCTTCTTTAGTCTTAGCCAATTTGATAAATGACTTTGACAAAGCTGACTTAAACTTCTTTGTCATAATCTTTGACTTCTTTGAAACTGAAATTGTGTCGTTGTAAATTGGTTGTGAAACACCGATAACGTTTGTTTCAGCCCAAATTGACTTTGATTGCTTGTAATCTTTTGTCCAAGCATCCGCAAAATCACGACGTGCATCTGCATAAACTGGCAAAATATCAATTTGTCCAGAAGCTAAACGTGCCATACCTGAACCGTATGAATCCACTTGTACTGTATTTGACAAATCAGTCACTGTCTTCTTGTAGTTTTTGTTCAACCACAATGATGGATAAATGTAACCAGCTGACGAAGTAGTTGATGACAATCCCCACTTAGCAGAGTTCAAATCTTTCCATGTCAACTTCTTGCCTGCGTTGATTTTCTTAGCCAATTCCTGTCCCTTAGCAGAAGGACCAGCGATAAATAATGAACGGTATGTCGCTGCTTGCTTTTTAGTAGGTTCAGTTGCCTTGCCATCATTCCACTTTGCAGCAGAAGTAAAGTCTTTATTTAAACCGGCACGCGTTGCAGTTAACAAAACTTGAACGCCGTCTTCATACATCACATAAGTACCACCAGGAATAAAACCAACATCAGCAGTGCCTGATGTTAGCGCTTCTCCGGCAGCTTCATAACTGGTACCTACTTTGATATCAACATTCTTAACGTTGTAACCTTGCTTTTTTAATTGTGCTTTCAGCAAGCCTTTCAATGGCTTAGTTGCTGTTACAATTTGGTCAGGTTGCTTTGAAGGAACAAAATAAATTTTCAATTCCTTGATTGTCTTTGTTGCTGCACTTGCGCTCTGCACGCTCAATGTTGCAAAAGCAATCAATGCAACAGCAAAAACCATACTCAAACGGACGATCTGCTTAGCAGTCTGTTTCATGATTCAGTTCTCCTGTGACCTTAACGGTCTCTCTCGTTTTAGTAACCATTGCGTTACCAGTATATTCTACACAAACATTGTCAAATTTTCGTCAAACTTTTGTCAAGAAAAATTCAATGTTTGTCCAGATACTACTTTACCAAAAAAAACATTATCATAGCGAAAAAATTATTAAGTATTTCCTCATTTTTAAAAATAACGTACGGAACGTCATGAACATTCATTATGATCTTTAATAAAAATACGAACGTTTAGTTTGTAAGCGCTTTTCATACAAACTAATGTCATCATAAAAACCCCGAAACAGTTGTTTCGGGGTTTTACAAATTGATTTAACGTCCAGATTTAAGAGCAGCAACGTGAATTCGGTTAACGGCACGCATCAAAGCAATACGAGCACGCTTTAGTTCTTCATCATTGTTGTCATCTTGGGCATGAGCTAAACGCGCTTCCGCACGCTCTTTAGCACTTTCAGCACGTGAAACATCAATTGTATCAGATGTTTCAGCACTATCAGCAATCACTGTCAAAATGTTATTAGAAAATTCAGCAATACCGCCATTTACGGCTAATGATTCTTTATCATCACCACGCTTGACAATTAATTCATCAATCGTCAATGCAGCTAAAATAGGAACGTGTTTTGCCATAATTCCAATTTGACCACCTTGCGTATTTACAATCGCGATATCAATACCACTTTCATTGTAAACATCACCAGCTGGCGTAACAATTTGAACTTGGATACCATGTGTTGCAGTTGTTTCATCTGCCATATGTCAATACCCCCTTATTGGGCCATTGTCTTGGCTTTTTCAACAACCTGTTCAATAGCACCAACGTTACGGAATGCATCTTCAGGCAAATCATCATATTTACCATCCAAAATTTCCTTGAATGAACGTACAGTTTCAGCAACTGGCACATATTCACCATTGATACCGGTAAACGTCTCAGCAACTGAGAATGGTTGTGACAAGAAGAATTGAATACGACGTGCGCGGTTAACAGTCGTTTTCTCTTCGTCTGACAATTCATCCATACCCAAAATTGAGATAATGTCTTGCAATTCACGATAACGTTGCAACGTGCGTTGCACTTCAGTAGCAATTTCATAGTGCTCTTGACCAACGATTTGTGGATCCAAAGCTGATGAAGTTGATGCCAAAGGATCAACCGCAGGATAAATACCTTGTTGTGTCAATGAACGCTCCAAGTTGGTTGTTGCATCCAAGTGCGCAAATGTTGTGGCAGGCGCCGGATCAGTGTAATCATCGGCAGGCACATAAACGGCTTGAATTGAGGTAACTGAACCCTTCTTCGTTGAAGTAATTCGTTCCTGCAATTGTCCCATTTCTGTTGCCAACGTTGGTTGGTAACCAACGGCTGATGGAATACGACCCAACAAAGCTGACACTTCAGAACCAGCTTGAGTGAAACGGAAAATGTTATCAATAAACAACAACACATCCTTACCTTCATTATCACGGAAGTTTTCAGCCATTGTCAAACCAGTCAAAGCAACACGCATACGTGCACCCGGTGGTTCGTTCATTTGACCATAAACCATGGCTGTCTGTTTCAAGACACCTGATTCTTCCATTTCGTGGTACATATCATTACCTTCACGGGTACGTTCTCCGACACCTGTGAAGACTGAAATACCATTGTGGCCTTGCGCAATGTTGTGAATCAATTCTTGAATTAGAACTGTTTTACCAACACCGGCACCACCAAACAAACCAATTTTTCCACCACGAACGTAAGGCGCCAATAAATCAATCACCTTAATACCCGTTTCCAAAATTTCGGTTGAGTTTGTTAATTCGTCATATTTAGGCGCTTCACGATGGATTGAATTACGTGGGACATCATTGGCAATTTCGCCATTGTTGTCGACAGGTTCTCCCAAAACGTTGAACACGCGTCCTAATGTCGCTTCACCAACTGGGACTTGGATTGGCTTACCAGTATCAGTGACTGACATACCGCGTTGAAGTCCATCTGTTGAATCCATGGCAATACTACGGACAATCCCGTCACCTAATGCCAAAGATACTTCAACTGTTAATGTTTGGCCTTCGCCTTTGTCAATGACAAGCGCATTGTTAATATCTGGCACTTGTTGACCAGCTTCAAACGCAACATCAACGACCGGACCAATCACTTGTACGACTTTTCCAGTACTCATTGTCGTTTCCTTTCATGATAAACATCAATAATCGAATTACCTTTATCGTCTGTCCAGATGTGTCACCACAAATAGTTCTGATATCGGGTAATTATTGATGTATGCTACACAAACAGTAGTTGTGTTTTATTTAATGTGACAGTCGACTTACTCTAAAGCAGCCATACCACCAGTAATTTCTGTAATTTCAGTCGTAATCGCTGCCTGACGTGCTCGGTTAAACTGTAACTCTAAACGACCTATTAAGTCCTTAGCGTTATCCGTAGCGCCCTTCATCGCAGTTGATGAAGCCGCATGTTCAGCCGTTTTTGCGTCAAGCACCGCTTCATACACTAAGCTTTGTGCAAATTGTGGTAAGACAACATTTAGCACCGCCGTTGTGTCTGGTTCGATTTCATACGTGGATTGAACGTCTAGTTCAGCTTTTTGTGCTTCTGTTCCACCCATTGCTTCCAACGTATCTGTTGTTAGTGGCAATAACTGGACATCACGGTACTCACTAGTCAATCGGTTAACAAAGTGATTATACACAACGTGTAAGGCATCAAATACACCCGTCTCATACAAACTCGTTACTGTTTTGACAACAGAACGAATTTCGTTAAATGACGGCACATCCGACACACCACGATGTTCTAAAATCACTTCAAACCCACGCTTTTTGTAGAAATCAGCACCATTTCCACCTACAGCAAGAATAGCTGTGTTAGTGGTATCCAAATTCAATTTTTCTAATAATGCGTTAGTTTGCTTAATAACGTTAGCGTTGTACGAACCAACCAAACCACGGTCTGATGTTACCACCAAGATACCTGTTTTTTGAATTGGACGTTGCGCAATCAACGGAATATGTTCAGCATCCGCATTATCGAAAAGATGAGCAGAGACAAGATGCTCAACCACCGTCTCTAAACGAGCAGCATACGCACCATATCCAGCACTGTATTTTTGAATTTGACTCAACTTGGCCGTTGAAACCATTTGCATGGCACTCGTAATTTGGCGTGTCTTCTTAGTTGATGAAATACGACGCTGAATATCTTGCAAAGAAGCCATTGCAGCGCCTCCTTTTATTCTGCTGATTCAGATCCAGCAAATCCAGCCTTAAAGGCCTCAATTGCTGCATTCAAATCAGCCTCTTCAGGTAAGTTCTTGGTTTCAACAATTGTCTTAAACAAATCAGACGCATTGGCGTCAACATAAGCAATTAATTCATCTTGGAAACGTTGAATATCTTCGACAGCAACATCATCCAAGTAACCATGTGTCAAAGCATACAGAACAACAACTTGATGCTGTACTGGCATTGGCTTGTGTAATGGTTGCTTCAACACTTCAACTGTACGACGACCACGAGCCAACTTTGCTTGTGTCGCTGAATCCAAATCAGATCCGAATTGGGCGAAACTTTCCAATTCACGGAAAGAAGCCAAATCCAAACGCAACGTACCAGCAACCTTCTTCATAGCTTTAATTTGCGCGTCACCACCAACACGAGAAACAGAAGTTCCGGCATCAATAGCAGGACGAACACCAGCATAGAATTGATCAGCATCCAAGAACACTTGACCATCGGTAATTGAGATAACGTTGGTTGGAATATAAGCTGAAACATCACCAGCTTGTGTCTCAATGAATGGCAAAGCAGTCATTGAACCACCACCCAATTCATCACTCAACTTAGCAGCACGTTCCAGCAAACGTGAATGCAAGTAGAAAACATCACCTGGATAAGCTTCACGTCCGGGCGGACGACGAAGAATCAATGACAGCTCACGGTAAGCCGTAGCCTGTTTTGACAAATCATCGTACACGATCAACACGTGCTTGCCATTGTACATAAATTCTTCACCCATTGCTGCACCGACATAAGGCGCCAAATACAACATAGGAGCTGGTTCAGAAGGACCAGCATTAACAACGATTGTGTAATCCATAGCACCCATTTGGCGCAAAGTTTCAACTTGTGTACGCACAGTTGAATCCTTTTGACCAATAGCCACATAGATAACAATCATGTTTTGATCTTTTTGGTTCAAAATTGTATCGATAGCCAAAGACGTTTTACCAGTCTTACGGTCACCAATAATCAATTCACGTTGTCCTCGTCCAATAGGCACAAGGGCATCGATTGCTTTAATTCCAGTTTGCAACGGTTCAAAAACTGATTTACGTTGCATAACACCGGGTGCTTTTACTTCAACAGGGCGTGTCTTATCAGTTTTGATATCACCCAATCCATCAATTGGTTGACCCAAAGCATTTACAACGCGTCCGATTAATTGTTCGCCAACTGGCACTTCCATGATACGGCCAGTACGCTTTACTGTGTCACCTTCACGAATGTCATCAAAACCACCAAGAATGATGATACCGACTTCGTTTGATTCGAGGTTTTGGGCCATGCCGTAAGTGCCATTAGCAAATTCGACAAGTTCACCAGCCAAGGCGTTAGCCAAGCCGGTTGCACGGGCCACACCATCACCAACATAGGTAACAGTTCCCACTTCTTCTACAGTTAGCGTTGTGTCGAACTTTTCGAGCTGTTGCTTAATTAAAGCAGATATTTCTTCAGCTTGAATAGCCATTATTCTTCCTCACTAACCTAATAATTGTGCCTTCATTTTGGCAATTTTTGTTTGTAAGCTACCATCAATCAGAATTGATTGTGATTGCAAGATAACACCACCAAGAATGCTGTTATCAACGACGTTTTCAATATTAACTTGTTTTGCGCCAGTCTTGGCTGCAAATACGTTAGCTAATTTATCTAAACGTTGGTCATCCAGAGCAACAGCCGTTGTTGCTTTGACGTCAACGATGCCCTTGACCTCATTATAATGACTGACAAATTGATCAATAACCATTGACAGAATGTCTAAACGCTCATTGCGCGCCAGCAGCTGAATCAAATTTTGAATTGACTCAGCTGCGCCCTTTGTGAGCGTCTGCAACAATTGATCACGATCTGTTATCGCTAAATCCGAAGCAGTCACAACAGTTACAAAACTTGGATTCTCAGTGATTAACTTTTGGATCGTTTCTAAGTCATGCAAGACATCATCAAGCTGATCTTGTTCACTTGCTAGCTCAAAAATTGCTTTGGCGTATTGGTCAGCAATATCTTTAATATTTTTTGCCATCCCAATACTCCTTATTTAGTTTCTAAATCTGAAATGTAAGCATCAATTAATGCTTGTTGATCATTCAACGACAATTCCTTTTGCATTAACTTTGATGCAATAGCCACTGAAAGGGCTGCTACATCGTCTTTTGCACCTGAAATTGCGTCTTCCTTGAGCTTTTGTGCATCCGTCTGAGCTTGTTGATTGATTGACGCTGCGCGATCAGTTGCAGCAGCAATCAAAGAATCACTTTGCTTTTGAGCACTTGCTTTGGCATCTGCCACGACTTTTGTGGCATTTTGACGTGTCTCAGCTAGCTCAGATTGACGTTGTGATGCTAATTGTTCTGCCTCTTGACGCGCTGACTCAGCCCCGTCAATATCAGAAGAAATTTTATCTGCACGTTCGTCAAGAATTTTTGTCAATGGTCCGTAGGCCACCTTCTTCAAAATGAGCATCAACAAGAGGAAGGCAATGATAATAAACAGCATATTTCCCAATGGAAGTGCTGCTAATGTTGTTAATCCCAACATGATTTTCCTCCGCTACTATTATGTGATTACTTGCCCATCAACATGAAGGCGAAGACGATTGACAAAATTGGCATAACTTCGACCAACGCGACACCCAAGAACATACGTGACAACAAACGACTTTCAAGTTCAGGTTGGCGGCTCATACCTGCCAAGAACTGTGAGATCAAAACACCGTTACCAATACCACCACCAACGGCAGCTCCAGCAGCTGCAAGACCTGCTGCGATTACACCAAGATTGTGCAAATCCATTAGATTTCTCCTTATTGTACCGTGTCGCATGGGTCTTCCCATACCACACACTTTATACTATATAGATGATACGCTCTCGCGTTCTTTTGGCAAACCAACTCGTGTCATAACCCCATCAAACACCTCAGTTTAGTGCGATTGTGGCACAAATCCCATTTGCTCCAACAACACTATTCATTACCTGACAATTGTGAAATAAACACGCCAGTCAAAATAACAAATACGTATGCCTGAATGGCACCAATAAAGAGTGAAAATCCTTGCCAAACCATTTCGATTGGCAATGACAACACTGACCAAAGACCATTAAAGTGTCCTGGCCATGCCAAACTGTTAGCTACGAGTGTCAGCAACATTTCACCAGCGAAGATGTTACCGAACAAACGCAGTGACAACGTCAAGAAATTGGCTAATTGTTCAATAATATTCAACGGTAACATCCATGCATACGGGGTGAAGAACATATTCTTGATATAGCCTTTAAAGCCAAGTTCTTGCACACCCATACCATGAGCTACCATTAACGACATAATTGCCAAGGTCATTGTTACAATTGGGTTGGCCGTTGGTGACTTAATATAAGTCACACCATCACCAAGCTTAATTTGTAACAGCAAGCCCATTTCGTTTGACACAATTACAAAGAAAAACAATGTAAATGCGAACAAACCAAATTGACGTGCTTGTTTTTTTGATAGTTGTCCACCAACGATACCGTTCGTGAAATCTAGCAAATATTCAATCACATTTTGCCGCTTGTTAGGTTTTACACTAAGATTGCGGGTCAATACAACTGAGACAATGACAACAATTGCCATAGCCAGCAACGTTGAAATAATTGTGGTCCAATCAAAGGTCAAACCAAGAAACTTAAACGTTGCCGTTGGGTCATCCATGCGCCTTCTCCTTTCTCAAATATTTGGCGAAGTGGTCGTAAGTATTTCGGCTATTCGTCATAATATAAATCTATGATACGCCTTTCAGTTTGAATTTCAACTACTTAGCGAACCTTTTTCACAAACTTTTTATTATCTTGACTTTGTAAGGTTGTCAACTTAGTTATCAACGCCCAAAAATTAAAATTTTAACCGGTTAATTTCGATCGACAACAAGATTATTTCATCACAATTTCAATCAAAAAAGTGCTACGTTTCAGCCTTTACAGGCTAACGCAGCACCTACTAACAAGGTTTATTCAAATTATTTTTCACTGGCAGCCACTTTTGGCAAAACCAGATTCAACACAATACCCAAAACGGTAGCGATAGCGACACCTGAAAAGTCGACTTGCGAACTTAACTGTAAATGGAAATTACCAATACCAACCACAAGAATCGGTGCAGCAATCATCAAATTACGCTTTTTGCTATAGTCAACCTTATTGTCCACAATGACCTGCAAACCCGCCGCCGCAATGACGCCGTACAGCATGAAGCCAACACCCCCAGTGACTGCACCAGGAATAGTTGAAATTAACGCAGATAATTTACCAATGAAACTAAAGACAACAGCGAAGAATGCCGCACCACCAATAACCCATACAGAGTATACACGACTCAACTGCATCACACCTATATTTTCACCGTAAGACGTTACCGCTGGTCCACCAACTAATCCAGCAACTACTGAAGCCGTACCATCACCAGTTAGTGTCCGCTTCAAGCCTGGATTAGCGAAAAAATCATGCCCAGTAATTTTAGACAATACCATCAAATGACCTAAATGCTCTGATAAGGTCACCAACGCCAAAGGTGCCATGCTCAACACCGCTGCCGGATAAAAGACAAAGCCATTCTTACCAATGAACGTTTCAAAGTTAGGTAATTGGAACCAGTGCGCTGAAGCAACTGGGCTTAGGTCAACTAAACCAACCATTAACGCGACAATATAACCAAATATAATCCCTAACAACACGGGAAGTAGTCCCAAGAAACCTTTTAAGAACATATTAAACGCAATTGTCGCAAGGAGTGTAACCAAAGCAACAACAAAGACGCGCCAATCATATTTATTGTTCAGCATTGTCGCAGAGCTAGCAGCCGATCCTGCCAAACTCAGACCAATAACCATAATAATCGGACCAACAACTTCTGCTGGAAAAATGTATTCAATCCAACCAGTTCCTGTAAATGTCACAACAAGAGCAACAATTAAGTAGACTAGACCAACGGAAATAATACCTTGCGCGACCGCTGGATAGCCAATTGTTTTCAAAAGCGAAGCCATCGGTATAATAAAGGCAAAGCTTGAGCCCATGTACGCTGGTACTTTACCACGTGTAATCAGTAGGTGTAATAGTGTGCCGACTCCCGAAGTAAACAAGGCCACACCGGGATTTAACCCAACTAGCAACGGCACTAAGACTGTTGCGCCAAACATTGAAAACAAGTGCTGCAGTGATAATCCAAGCCACACAAAAAATGGTGGTTTGTCATGAAGATCATAGATAGCATTGCTATTGGTATTTTCTGACATAATTACTCTCCTGAACGTATTGAGTCTATTATATACAAAAAACCTGACTTCATGCACGATGATGTCAGGTTTTTTGTTATATAATTTTGTCAAATATGCGCGGCAAACGCATAGTGTTGCTGAAACATCCACTGTCACGCAACACCTCGCTTCTTGCCAGTACACAACGTCATCCCACTTTTATTGGGGTGGTCAGACAAAATTTGTCTGCTACATATATATCATTTGGATAACTTGTGTACTTTTGCGACGTCAGTTGATTGCGCTTTATCATTAGCATTTGTTTATTCGCATTTGAATAATTAATTAATCTCAACCTTAGTCTGCGAGGCGTTGCCTTGAACTGCTTCAATTTCTGTCAAATTGTTTTGCGACATTCATGGCCTCCTCTTATTTGATTAACTACAGTATAACACTCTTTGTAAGCGCTTTCAACTATTTTTTATCCTTATTTTAGTACAATATTTGACCGACATAGTCCCCACTATGACCATCAAAATCCAATTCTTCATCAATTTTAACGGTGGCGGTTTCCGGTAATTCAAGGCAAATCACCATAATCGTTGCCATTTTGTCAGCTTCATGAATTGCTTTAATGTCCATATCTGCCAGCTTATCGCCATGTTTAACATGATCACCGACGACAGTTTTAAGATCAAATGGTGTGCCATTCATAGCGACTGTGTCAATACCCATGTGAACCAACACATCTGTACCACGCTCTGTTTTAATACCGATAGCATGTTGTGTTGGTGCAATCATTGTAATTTCACCATCAATCGGCGCTAAAACATTACCATTAATAGGCTCAATAGCAAAACCATCTCCCATCACTTTGCTAGCAAATGTATCATCTTTTACATGTTCTAAATGTAAAAGTGTTCCATCAGCTACCGCAAAAAGCGACTCAACTGCTGTATGATTGACCGGTGTTGTCGTTTCTGAGAGTGTCAGTTCACTTGATTGTAATGGTTTCGCCAGCGTCGGTGACAAGTTGCCATCATAAATGTTTTGAATATTATCTGCCACAAATTGCACATCTGGTCCAATCACAATATGAATTTGATGTTTATCTAAAACATTAACGCCCATAACACCCGGTGCATGTTTTAAAGCATTAACATCAGCCAATGCCGTATCCGTCATTTTGTAACGTAAACGCGTCGTACAGTTATATAAATAAGTTAAATTGTCTTTTGCATTATCTCCGCCCAAAGCTTGCCAAATCACACGTGCAGTGCGTAAATACTTGTCTTCTGTTGACGGACTGAGCATGACATCACTTTCTGGCGAATCATTTTCTTTCGGATCACGACCCGGTGTCATCAAATTGAATTTTTGAATTGCATAATTAAAAATCACATAATACAAAATCGCGAATAAAATACCTTGTAGTAACAACATATATGGCTTGTTAGCCAAAGGCATTTTGAACGCTAATACATAGTCGACCAGCCCGGCTGAAAACCCAAAGCCAGATGTCCAATGGAAAAAAGCAGCAACTGCCAAGCTCAAACCAGTTAAAGCTGCGTGAATCAAATATAGTGGCCACGCAACAAACATGAATGAGAACTCTAAAGGCTCTGTTACACCTGTAAAGAATGAGGCAACACCTGCTGCCAACATTAACGAACCAATCCGTTTCTTTTGCTCTGGTAACGCATTACGATAAATGGCATACGCCCCTGCGGGCAAACCAAACATCATAATTGGGAAAAATCCTGCCTGATAACGACCGGTAATGCCCAAAACACCATGGGAATCCCAAAAATTACCAATATCATTAATTCCCGCCACTTTAAACCAAAAAACCGAATTCAGGGCATGATGTAGGCCAGTTGGAATCAGTAATCGGTTAAAGAAACCATACAATCCTGCCCCAATCCAACCAAGATTAGAAATAGTTGTTGCAAAAGCAACTAATGCCGCATAAACAAACGGCCACACCACAATCATCACAATACTAAATATCAGCATCGCCAAGGCCGTTAAAATCGGTACTAATCGCTTGCCACTAAAAAAAGACAGCGCTTGAGGCAATTTTGTTTGTCCAAATTTATCAAAAAGCGCTGCTGCGACTAAACCAGATACAATACCAAATAAGACATTGTTGTGCGTTGGTGTACCAAAGGCGGCGTTGACCGCTGTTATTTTTTGACCAAACAACGTCGCAATGTTTTCTGGACGCAGTACATAGTCTGTCAGCGCGTAGCCAACGACTGCTGCCAAAGCAACCGCTCCATCCTTTTTATTGGACATTCCCAAAGCTAAGCCTACTGCAAATAAAAGTGCTAAGATATCAAGTATCGAGCCACCAGCAAGCTTCAAAACGCCACTTACAAACCAAGTAGCTGGTAACCAATTACCAATACCTGTCAAAATTGCAGCAGCTGGTAACACTGCCACTGGCAGCATCAATGAGCGTCCTATTCTTTGAAAATAATCTTTCATAATTTCACCCACCAATTTGTGCTAAATTAAGCACAAATGCAGTGATTCCTTTCCCTATATGACATAACACTACTGATAATAACGCTTTTTAGGACAAATGAGTTTTTTCATGTAAACTTTCATAACACATCAAAATCATTTTCACAACATATACCAATGTACGCCTTTCTACTATAAAAAGCAAAAAAATAGCAATAAAAAAGGTATACCAATTTTGGTATACCTAAGAATGATAATTAGTTTTATTTTGTTAATGTTGTCTTTGATACAACTTCCAAATTGTCATCCAAGTCGTAAACTAGTGGTTGTCCATTCGCAATTTCAAGATTCAAAATATCATCATCTGAAATATGTTCGATATGCTTAGCCAAAGCACGGAGTGAATTACCATGAGCGGCGATGACAACATTTTTGCCAGCTTTCAAGTCCTTTGAAATGTTTGATTCCCAGAAAGGTAATACACGTTCCAAAGTAATCTTCAAATTTTCACCTAATGGCAATTCACCTTCAGGTACATCGGCGTAACGACGATCAAACGCAGGATATGTCTTACCTTGAACTGTCATTGTTTCATCGTATGAATCCAACAATGGTGGCAAAACATCGTATGAACGACGCCAAATATGAACTTGTTCGTCGCCCCACTTTTCAGCAGCTTCAGCCTTATTTTGGCCTTGCAAAGCGCCATAGTGACGTTCGTTAAGGCGCCATGACTTCTCTTCAGGAATAAACAATTGACCAGCCTCTTCCAAAGCATAGTGCAACGTTGTAATCGCACGTGTCAAAACTGATGTATAAGCCTGATCAAATTGGATGCCTTCAGCAGCCAACAATTCGCCAGCTTCCTTTGCTTGTTCAACACCCTTGTCTGACAACTTTGTGTCAATCCAACCATTGAATAAGTTCAATGCGTTCCATTCACTTTGACCATGACGGATTAGTACTAATTTAGCCATTTGTTCTAAACTCCTTAGTTTATGTTTGTGTTAATCGTAACGATATCATTATACCACGAAATCACGACACAAAAAAACTCGCCGAAGCGAGTTCCTTCTAATTGGTTATTAGCCCTTAACGATGTTAACAGCTTGCAAACCGCGGTCACCACTTTCAACTTCAAAAGTAACTGCTTGACCTTCGTCAAGAGTCTTGAAGCCGTCGCCTTGGATTGCTGAGAAGTGTGCAAATACATCTTCGCCGTTTTCGCGTGTGATGAATCCGTAACCCTTTTCGCCGTTAAACCACTTTACTGTGCCTTTTTCCATGATATGTTTCTCCTTTGGTGTGCTCACCAAGTAATATTGTGCGTAATCTAAAATAATTGGTACTGAGCGCCTTCCGAAAAAAACAAATCAAAATCAAAAACTTTTATTACCCCATTAGTGTAACACATTCACAGAAATTAGCAAGTAATACACTAATAACTGTAATTCTTTTTCACTCCCAATTATTGGATTATTTTTTTCACCGATTAAAAGCAACTTCAATGGTATCAAAAAAACGTTTTCAACCTGTTTAAGGCGAAAACGTCGATGATATATTATTTAATATTTAACGCTTTTTTGACTGCTGCAACTTGTAACTGTGCTGCTTTGTCTGGATCTGTTTTTGCCAAGGTAGCTAACTGCGCTTGCTGTTGGGCTAGTGCTTGCTTTTCAGCATCCGTTTTTGGCGTCATTTTCGATTGCAATGACTTAGCTTGAGTCGTCGTCAAAGCAACCCAAGTACTTGGCACTTGATAAATAACATGCTTATTTTTCAGTTGGTGATTATTACCACCAATACCAAACATCAATCGCATTGTGGCATTTTTATAGACATAACGCGTTGTTTTCGTAATTTTATAAGCTTTATTACCGGAAATGTTGGACATACGAGAACTAGTTTTCAAGCTTGGCTTTGCCACTGTAGTCTTTTTAGCACTTTCTGTCGCACGGTAAACATAGACATTTTCAGCGCCATTTGTACCAACACTTTGATAAAGCAATAGACCAAATCCTTGTGAAGCTGTGCCAGCTGTATAGATTTGTTTTTTGGTCGTAGTGGTAACTTCCTTCATACCGTAGTGTGCGTTCATATTAGCCGCAACGCCAGCAACACTTAAAATCAAGCCTACAAACATAATCACTGTCGTTACAATACGTACGCCACGATTAGTAATCATCATATTTGCCACAAAGGCCAAAATAGCAAATAACGCTATCAACAAAATAATCATTAGGCTGCGTCCTCCTTGTGTGCTGGTGTGTTAATTTTGCCACTGTGTAGTAAGAATGTAATTAACAATGCAACAAGAGCAAATCCTGCGGCCAACAAGAATGAAGCATGGAAGCCGTTCAATGTTGCATCTATTAACTTATTAGCATAGGACAATGGATCTTGACCTTTAAGTGAAGCAGCTGGCTTATTGTTATCAGTAACAGACTGCATGACTGATGCCAAAATTGCCGTTCCCAATGAAGAAGCAATTTGACGCATCGTGTTGTTGGCAGCTGTTCCTTGAGCAGCAGTTTCGGGTGACAAAGCACCCATAGCAGAAGCTGTCAACGGCATCATCGTCATCGCAATACCAAACATACGCAATGTATATAGCGCAGTGATGAAGTGTTGTGACGTATCAGCTGTCATATAAAATAGTGGTACCGTACCAATTAACAAAATAGAAAATCCCGTAACGGCTAAGCGCTTTGCGCCATGTTTATCGTAGAAAGCACCAGCAATTGGTGACATAATTCCCATCATCAATGCACCTGGAAGTAATGTTAATCCTGAGTCCAAAGGTGTTAATCCGCGAATATTTTGCATATAAATTGGCAAAACCATTTCAACACCAATCATAGCCATCATTGCTAGGGACACTAATATTGTCGTAATGGTAAATTGTCTAGACTTGAAGACAGACATATCCAAGAATGGCTTTTCCATACGAGATTGATGCCACATAAACTCAATTGTGATCAATAATCCGACAATCAATGGCAAAATAACCCAATTAAAGTCACCCCAACCATGATTAGAAACCATCGCAAAGCCAAACAAAATCAAACCAAATCCAAATGTTGATTCAATCAAAGAACGTACATTCAGTGTTACTTTCTTTGTTGGTAAAACATTGCGGAAATAGAAGAATGAAGCGATCATCACCAAAATAACAACTGGTAGAACAACGCCAAAGATTGAGCGCCATGAATTTTCAAGTGTGAATCCCAAAATTGTGTGGTCTTTTTCCAAAATCCAACCTGACAGCGTTGGTCCAATGGCAGGTGCCATTCCCACAACCAAACCACCAAGTCCCATCGCTTTACCACGTGATTCAGCATCAAACAAATTCAGTGAAATCACTTGCATTAATGGCATCAACACACCAACAGCCATAGCCTGCAAAACGCGGGCCACCATTAGCATCCAGAAAGCACTAGTTGGTGTCACGAACGCTAGTAAAGTACCAGCCGTAAACAAACCAAGCGCTGATAAATACAACGTTTTTGTTTGAATTCGTGTTGTTAAGAAAGCTGAAACTGGAACCATAATCCCGTTAGCCATTAAGAAAATGGTTGTCAACCATTGTACTGTTGAGGCATTAACATCAAACGCCTTCATCAATGCAGGTAACGCTGTCCCCAAAGCTGTTTGCATCAGCATTACAGAGAACACACCGACCAGCAACACAATCATCATGGCGACGCGGTTGACTGGTTTCCCCTTTGTGTCTACTATTTTATCAGACATATCAAAATCCTTTCATTTGTTTTCTGTCATTTACAGAAAACACTTTAGTTCTTCATTAGCTTCAAAAATGTATTTTACGCTTAAATAAAAAATTGTCAACTAAGTTGACAATTAATTATCATTTATTATATGTGATTTTTTGCACATCATGTTGCCCATTTAGCGTAACAATCACATCTGCTAATGATTTCGTAGGTAAAATATAGTGATCCAAATTAGTTTGATTCGTTGTATCCCACACTTTCATGACCAGATCACTCAACTCGTCTAACGGCATTTTGGCGTATTGATAGCGCCAGCTAGACGGATCATTCTTGGCTAAGGCTGTTTCTTGTAGCGTTCTTGACAAATACCATGACTTAATATCAACCAAATCTGCGGTAACAAAAATTTTGAAGTCTAACACATCCTCTGGTAATCGCAAGGCTGTTACACCTTCAACAATTAAAATGTTGGGTCGCGTAATTGTTTGCAATTGGGTGGGGTGAATATCAGCCAGTTCTTGCGTATAAAGGGGTATCTCGATTCGCTCACGACCAGCCTTGAAATCTCTAATCACTGTTGCCATACGGTTCAAATCGTATGTCTGTGGGAACCCTTTTTGTTCAAAAATGCCAGCAGCCAATAATGTGTCATTAGACATCATAAAATCATCTGTACTAATCACACTAGCCATCAAATTTTCCTGATGAAATAAGGATGCCAAATTATTAGCAAATGTACTTTTGCCAACTGAAACTGAACCGGTAACACCAATTACCATGAAAGGTGGCTGATAGCGTTTCAAAATTTCATTGACTAACTCGTTCATTTTTCAACCTCATAACGTGTAGCACTGACATGGTCCAACAACGGTGTCACTGACTTTTCAGCCAACAATGTCAAACGATGCATCGCGCGTGAGGCAACTGTATACAACAGACGGCGTTCGTCTTCTGCCGCATATCGTGTCCAATCCGCGTGCCAAATGACGACTGCGTCAAATTCAAGTCCCTTAGCCAAGTACGACGGCACTATAATGGTTCCCAGCGCCAAACGCTGATTTTCTGATTGAATCAGTGTCACACTTTTATCCGCCAATTGTTGCGCCAATAATTTCGCATCAGCGAGTGTTTTGGTAATAATAGCTGTCGAATCTTGGTCTTTGGCATTTTGTAGTAACTGTTGACGTAGCTTATTCAGCAATTCGCTTTCATCGTCAGCAATTTTTACAATTGGCTTCTCGCCATTACGATTAAACGCTTCAATATCTTGCCCACCCAATAAAATGTCTTTAGTGAAATCAGTAATTTGTTGCGTCGAACGGTAAGTTTGCGTGAGCTTAACCGTGTCTACCCGTTCTGAGTCAAACAAGCTAGCCAGATCTTCCTGCAAATTAGCCGCATTATCCTTGGTGAAGATGGCTTGGTTAAGGTCGCCAAGCACCGTGAACTTTGCCAATGGGAAGCTAAACTTTAAGAAAGCTAATTGGAACGGTGTATAATCTTGCACTTCATCAATGAATAGGAAGCGAATATCACGTTCGCCATGCTTACCAGTCATTAAATCATATAAATACAAATATAACGTTGTGTCAGCAAGGGACATTTGATGATTCTTGAGATTAGCCACAACGTGTTCAACATGCGTCTGCCACTCTTCTTCTGATAGTTGATAAGCCGCTAAGTCAAAGAATCTTGGTAATTCATGTAAGAAATCAATAAATTGCGCATTGATATTAAGGAAACTTGCACGTCTCACTTGTCTTGCCAAAGGCTTCAAAGCCCGTGTCGTAATTTGCTTGGCCAAGAACTTTCGCTCAGCTTTTTCACTGGAAAATTCTCGTTCTTGTTCCCCGGCACCTAATTGTGTACGACGTGTCACCGCAGCAGCATCATTTTCTTCATTATCGCCCATACGAACACGGCCAGCGCCAACAAGCTCATCATATTCTTCCTTAGATAGATTTTCAATTTCTAAATCTACCCAATCTTTACGCATTTCTGTGCCAATGCGGCTGCTTAGCATACGCATAAGTGTGTCGCGAGTTGCATCCAAACGTTGACTTAACTTGTAATTTTCGTTGTACTGATAATAAATTTCTGCCATGCGTTCTTTGGCAATAAATGGCTCGCCTCTAAACATAATGCTGCGGAACTTCATCCCCTGACGTGTCAAAGAGTTGGCATAATTGGTGACTGCGTTAAACATGTCAACACTACCTTTGGCCAATGCCAGTCGATTATTCACATGATCCAATTCAAAGCGTTCTTGCAACGTTTCTACAGACATTTTGGGTAAACGTCGTGAGGCGTATTGGTAAAATGTCATTTGAATCATATTCTGTTCACCTAATTCAGGCAAAACTTGATCAATATAATCATTAAATAGTTGGTTAGGACTAAATAGCACCACTTGCCCGCTGGTTAATTTACCACGGTAGCGATAAAGCAAGTAAGCCACACGTTGCAAAACTGCCGCCGTCTTACCGGAACCAGCTGCACCTTGAACAAATAAAAGATCCGCCGAAGTATTACGTATAATCTTATTTTGCTCTTTTTGAATGGTTGTCACAATTGACTTCATCTTGGTTGATGATTCGCCACTCAAGGCATTCATCAACATAGCGTCCCCAATTGCCTCTTCCGTGTCAAATAACGTCACAATCACGCCATCTTCAATTTGAAATTGACGTTTCAGCGTGACATTAGCTTTTTGAGTGCCATCCGGTGTCAAATATTCAACTGGTCCAATGCCACCATCATAATAAATAGAGGCTACCGGTGCACGCCAATCATAGACAAAATAGCGATTGTCGTCATCACTAAATGACCCCAAACCAATATAGATGGTTTCTGGTTCACCGCTTTCTGACACAGATTCACTAAAATCAATACGTGCAAAATACGGATTATGAATCTGCTTATTCAACACTTCATAGCGACGCTCTGCCCGTGACTTAGAATTTTCACGTTCAGCCAACATTTGTTGTTGCTGGCGGACAGACATGGCTGTTTCAACAATACCGGAATAGGTATCGGTTTTGAGACGCACATCTCCCCAACTTTTGGAAACGTCAGAGATGTTCTTGTTTGTCCGCTTAATTTCTAGCTCGGTATCAGCCAAAGATTGGTTCATGGCTGATAGTGTTGTCTTCAAATATTGCTCTTCAACTTGCTTAATTTTTTCGTCCAAAAACGCGTCCCACTCTCTTAAATTTCAATGATATAATTATACGCTTAGATTGAATAAATGAAAAGCAAAAACGTTTAAATGCTTAACATTTAAACGTTTTTGAGGTTATGGTGTTTCACTTAAAGTCCAAGTTAGTTCTGATTGTAACTGTTTGCCTAATAATATGGTATCAATCACCGCGT
>DWKF01000014.1:0-61258 GCA_018249355.1 Cecropterus longipennis
CATGACTCACTCAATGATTATTGTGATACCGTCTAAGACTGTGACAGACAAAATTGGTTCAGCATTCAATGATTTGGGTGAGAATAAACAATCTATTTCGTATACTAACCAACTTTTATTTGATATCAAAGGCTCAGACAGGCAAAAAGACAAGTTCTTAAAAACATTTAAGGGTGAACAAAATATTATTGTTGACAGTAAATCAGAAACCATGTCAGTGCTAAAAAGTTTCTATGGGGGATTCTTCTTTATTGGTTTGATTTTTTCAATCAGTTTTATTATGGCAACAGGACTCATTATTTACTATAAGCAAATTTCCGAGGGACGTTCAGATAAGAAGCAGTTTGACATTTTGCAAAAAGTAGGTATGTCTCACAGTGAGGTGAAACGTACGGTCAAATCACAAGTTGTATGGGTATTTGGATTGCCGGTTGTGGTTGCCATTACACATTTATGTTTTGCAATGCCAATGATCAATAAAATTTTACAAATATTCGGGGTAACGATAGGACCAGTGGTGTATACAACAATGGGTCTTACAATTGCTGGGGTCGTGCTAATATATTTTGGTATCTACCTGAAGACATCAAAAACATACTTTAAACAAGTAGCACGAAAAAATTAAATCGTAATGAAACGCGCAATTTAAATTATTTTTCATTTTTAGTCATGATGAGGTTAACGCTGAATCGTGGCTTTTTATGTCTGCCAAAACATGCTAAAATCTAAGGCAAGCAAGCGGAGGATAAAAACGATGGTAGCACAAAAAGTGGTCTTGATTACGGGAGCTAGCAGTGGCATTGGGTATCAAACAGCTAAAAAATTAGCGACTCAACAGTTCAAAGTCTATGGTGCGGCTCGACGTGTAGATAGGCTGGCACCATTAGTTCAGTTAGGTGTCTCACCAATTTATATGGATATTACCGATGATGAGGCAATTACTAAAGCAGTGGCGCACATTATTGAGGCGTCTGGGCGAATTGATGTTTTAATCAACAATGCTGGGTATGGATCCTATGGTGCCATTGAAAACGTGCCCATTTCGGAGGCTAAAAAACAATTTGACACTAATTTATTTGGATTAGCCAAATTGACACAACTAGTCTTACCTTACATGAGAGCGCAACAATCTGGTCGCATTATCAATGTGTCCTCGATGGCTGGTAGAATGACAACTTACATGGGTGCTTGGTATCATGCCACAAAATATGCGCTAGAAGGATTTAGTGATGCGCTGAGAATGGAAGTAAAACCTTTTGGTATTGATGTCGTGCTCATTGAACCCGGTGGTATTAAAACGAATTGGGGTATAATCGCGGCTGATAATCTTAAAAAAACGTCTCAAGGAACAGCTTACCAAGAACATGCTTTAGCGGCATCAGAACGTATGAGACAACTTTATTCATCAGATAAGTTAACTGCTCCAGAAGTGATAGCGGATACAATTGTGAAGTCTGTCATCAATAAACGCGCAAAAACAAGATATTTAGTTGGTTACGGTGCCAAGGCATTAGTTGCGTTACACACTATTTTGCCAACACGCGCGTTTGACAAGATCATTCAAAAGCTTGTTTGATAGTGTCATCAATATATTTTACTGATTAGTTGGCTGGTTTAGTGGCATCCAAGTATTCTTCAAATCGAAAATTTTGTCCTAAACTAGAGGATGTTGTTGTGTATGATCGGAATTGATAAAGTAGGGGCTGCCATTTTGTGACGTCGATGTGATTATTGTCATGTAGAATTGAAGTATCAACGAAAATGCTTTTAATTTTGCAAATAATAATGGCAAAATCATCCTGAGGCGCAATATTTTCAATGATTACTTCAATTCGAATTGGGCATTCACGTATAGCAGCTGTTTTGATGGTTGCGCTGGGGATTTTTGAAAAACCACCAAGCTGGAATTTGTCAGAACAGTATTGATAACCCATCATTTTTTTATTACGATCAATATGTGATTTTCCAGTTGTTCTTGCGATTCGCTCGATATTGGACCAAATTTTACTATCGGCAATGTTGATAGTTGCTTCTTTTGTTGTGAGCATGTTTTGATAAGCTTGTCCCTCTAAACTTACACCAAGTACAACATGATTATTTAGTGTCCAAGAGGAACTGATAGGTGAAATATTGTCTGTGCCGTCAATACTTTGTGTTGCTAAAAGTGTGACTGGAAACCCATAGTAGAGGCTGTCTTTGTGAATTTGTTTGAACATTTTGCTGTCATCCTTTTCGATATGATACAGTTATTTTATATGAAAGATTGTTCGATGCGCATCGATATGTTTTTGAAAGGAATTTTATGACAGAACAAGGTTTACCAAATATGATTGATATAACTAAATTACTTGCTGATCAATCTAGTTTAACGATTCTAACATTTCTCATGGATGGCCGATTTCACACAGTTCATGAAATTGCCAAAGTTGCCACGATAAAGGATCAGACAGCTTCCTATCATTTAAAAAGATTTTATAATGAGGGGTGGTTGGATTATTATAAACGCGGTAAGTTAGTTTATTACCAGTTGAGTAGTCTAGATATTGCGCATTTAATTGAACAATTAATGGTGATTAGCCCTAAAAAACCGACACAGTCATATCATCAAAGAATGGCTCTTAATAAAATTGCTTATTGCAGAAGTTGTTATAATCATATGGCAGGCAAGGTGGGGGTTGATTGTTATGACTACTTAATCAATTCCGGTTTTCTGGTAGGATATCAAAATGAATTGCAATTAACGAGTGAAGGGCAAGAATTGTTTAAATCATTAGGCATAGATATTTCAAAAGAAAAAAAAAGACGCTAATTTTATTAAACCATGTTTGGATTGGACAGAACGCCGTTTTCACTTATCTGGTCGACTGGGAAGGCTGCTTTTGGACAAATGTTTAGCAAAAGGATTAGTGAAGAGAAATAGCGAAGAGCGTCATCTAACTGTTACAAGTAAAGGTGAAATGATGTGGGATGAATTAAACCAAAATAGACGCGTTTCTGGTGATTTTGTTGAATAAAAAAACAACCTGCTAACAATTCCGAAAGTTAAAGTAACTTTTGGGGACTGAAATTAGTGGCAGGTTGTTTTTTAATTGAGTCAATACCTTTTCCTATGAAAAAGGATCAGACTGACTATCTCTAATTCGAACATATTCAATGTCACCAGCGATATTGTCAGCAAAATCACGTGTTGTGACATGTTCTAGAAAAGCAAAGCTCATATCAATACCAGCCGAAACGCCAGATGAGGTGTAAAATTTATCATCCACTGTCCAACGTGCGTGTCGTTGCCATAAAATTTTAGCATTTAAACTGGTTACCCAGTTAAACGCTAATTTATTTGACGTTGCGCGCTTGTGATCAAGTGTGGTTGTCATTGCTAGCAGTGCTGAACCTGTGCAAACTGACAAACAGTAGGCTGATTTATCGATTAAAATTTTCAGTTTTTCAATAAAATTTTTGTCATTGACTAAGCGCCTCGTGCCAGGCCCACCAGGAATTAAAAGAACACCGCTCGTGTCAATTTCTTCATCAGATAATAGGTCGACAATAGGCAAACGATAACTGGTAATCGCCCGCTTATTCGACAAAGTAAAATATTGAACGTTAAATTGTTCCGCATGTAGAAAAACCTCCGCCGGACCAAAAACATCTAGGGGTTCGAATTCGTCAAATAATAAAATATTGATATCCATCATGAGTCTCCTGTTAATATTTCGCTTAAGTTAAAAAAAAAAAAAGATGAGAATTGCCGTTAAAATGAGACGGAAAATATGATGTTGAAAGTGAAAACTTTTATTTTTTAGTCCATTTTCAATAGCAGTGAGTTGAAATACGACTAATACAATGACTGCTATAGCTTTAAACCAATCAATCATTTGAAAACATGCAATTAATAAAATAATCGCACAAATGATGTTGAGCAAATTAGGGATGCGTGCTGAAGAGTTGATTTCTTTCATTGACGCAAATGCCATCAAAAGTGCATACACGGAAATAATTATTTTTACTGAAATTGTTAAGAACAAGTTGTATCTCACTTTCTATATGCTATTATAATTGTAATCTAAATTATAACGCACTTAATCTTACTTTTATACAAAGAGTTCCCTTTTTTGCACTAACGACATATTGGCAACAATATTGTTGACTATTTAATAGATGGATAAATGAAATTAAGATATTAGATGAGTTAGATAAAAATAGGATCACTCATTGCCACTTGCAATAGTAGATGATTTGATTGATAATGATTACTCAATTATCGTTATGAGTGCTAGTTTAAGCGCTTTGTTTAAAAAAGTTAGTTAAAGGGGTTTGCATTGCAATGAGTGAAGAAAAAACGACAGTTTATTTTGTACGACACGCGCGGCCAGATTATAGTTGTGAAGATGATAGAAATATGCCACTGACAGCTGAAGGCAAAGCAGATGCTGTTATTGTGGCAGAAGTATTGAAGAATGTTTCTTTTGACATGTGTATTTCTAGTCCTTATGTGCGTACGCAACAAACAATAAAGCCAACATGTGACCAAAAAAAGTTGACATTAAGAACAGATGAAAGATTAAAAGAAAGGGTAAGGGGAAAACTAGGAAATCAAGGGGATGAATTGCAGCGACGGCGTTGGTTAGATTTTGACTTTCATGAACCGCAGGGTGAATCAATGAACAGTCTACAAAAACGCAACATAAGTGCATTGACTGACATATTATCGCGGTACACAGGACAGACGATATTATTTTCAACTCACGGGGCAGCATTAAGTGCGATTCTAAATTTTTACGATGATACTTTTGGTTATCAAAATTTTAAGCGACTGGAGATGTTCACGCCGTATATTTTAAAAGTGACGTTTGGGATGAATCAAAATTTAATTGATCAAAGCGAAATTTTAATAATCGATAAATCGGAAGGCTTAGCTTAGAGCGGCGGGATGAATTCTCAAAAAGAGACCATAAGGCAGGTCTTTTTTTTTTGTGCAAAAATATTTACAAAACGCCTTTTTGTAAGCCTATTATGTTGTCAACTAAACTATTTTTCTACAATTTTATCAAAAATAGAATATTATGTTACAAAAAATGATAGATGATTAAAATCATAAATGATAACATTATTGAATAGTCTTGAAGGGACTATAAAAAATTTTTCTCAGGGGGAGATATTATGAACTTTAAAAAAAATATTGATTGCATTAGCAATCGCTTGGGCTGTAACAGGTAGTCTGGTTTTGCCAGTGTTTGCATCTGATGATTTATACGGCTTTCAGATGAAATTAGGTATGTATCAAGAGGAGGCTTCAACTGGATATCACTATCGTCAAACAGCGTCGAACGCAAATCCTTGGAAAGTAGGTGTTTATACCTCAGCGGAAGGAAATGGATCGTATTATAGAGCCTATTTGATGGGACAAAAAAATCGTGCAGCAGCCTCACCATTTGCAACTGTGTATACTGGACCTGGCTATCCGTATGTTTATACAACTGCAAAGTCAAATGCCAATCAAACGAATGTCAGATTGGTGATGTTCAATCCGGAATGGACAAATAAAATCGCGCCTTATATCACCGGTGCTTGGGATGAAGAGACTTGGTAATTAAGTCATGCTAAGTTATAGTCTAAATCGTATTATACAAACGAAACAATATTTAACTGTAATGTTCATTATGTGTATTATCACTATTTTAGATGCCATTCAGCATGTCATAATGTTGAATGGGTTTTCATTAGCCAAATCTATGTGGTTAAACACCTTTATGGCAAGTAGTCTTGGTGGTATGTATGGGCATCTGTTAACTACTTTTCTGCTTGGTTTATATCCTATTTGGTTGTTACTTGGGGGCGGGTTCGCGCTGTTGAAAGATTTTAAAACGGGACAATCATATAACGTTGTCAGTCGAGTAGGGGTTTCAAAGTATTTACACCATCAATTTATTGCAGCGGGACTAGCAGGTACCCTACTTTTTTCAGTGCCTTTATTATTGAATTTAATTGTAATTTGGATCATACAATTATTTCCTCTGAAAACATTTGATGGACAAATGAGTTTATTAATTGACAAGCCACGTATTCCTAATTTAGAAAAATATCACTTTGTGTGGTGGCAATTAGAAAATCCAGCATTAACATTTATGGTGTATCTGTTCGTGTTTTTGATATCAGTTTTTGTAACGACTATGTTTATGGCAGCCATTAGTTTAGTATTTGGCAATTTTTATCAAATTTTAACTCTAGTGAGTTTAGGCACTATATTATTGGGAAGCCAAGTATTCGACATTGGGAAGATGTTGCAATCTTTTGCCCAATTAATGACGTGGCAGAGTTGGTTATTGAGTTGGTCAGGTCTCATCATAGTATTATTGATAGTTAATAGTTTGATTTTACTTTGGCGTTGTCATGGTGAGTTAGCATGATTGGCGAAATAAAGTTTTGGTTTTCTACTTTTTCGCTGATCATTTTCATCACTTTTTTTTATCTCTTTAGTATGAGTTGGGAAGCGCTAAGTTATGATGATTGGTTGAGCTTGGAAGTTCTTAATGGGGGTAATTATTTTCAAAAATGGTCTTGGCAAGTGGTATTGAGTATCGTCTTTTTACTTTACTGGGTTGTCAATTATGAAGTTCCGGTACAGCAGATGATACGCTTAGAAACATGTCAACAAGTTAGTCATATGCTGATGACAAGAATATTTACCATTTCAGGTGTATTTGGTTTTATATATTGGTCAATACCTTTTTTCAGAATAATGATGTATGAGCCAACGTCGAAGCAGTTTGTCTTATTTTCGTTTTTTTGGAGTTGCCAAGTATTCATTTCGGTTTTTTGGGAAGTATTAGTGATTCAACTAATATTGATTGTGCACACATATTTGCAGAAGAATATATTGTTCACGGGATTATCGCTGCTTATCGCTATTGTACTTTTACTGCATGTTTGGCCAATGAACCAATCGTTATTTTCTGACACACAAGTTACAGCAATGATTAGAAATAATAATTACCAATCCGGTTTAGTCAGATTTATCAGCACCGTTGTCTTAATGGCTGTGCTTTCAACGTTTTTTCGACTTGTTATCGAACAAAATATTTGGCGGCTGGAGTGTAAGAAATGAAAAAAAGTGCATTTATTTGTATTGTAGCAGTAGTTGTGATGTTGAATTTTCTTTTACAAAAAAATGATACCTTAGGGTATTTTATGGAAGATGGTACGAGTTCGTTAGTAGTAAAAGTGACATGGTTCGGTTTAGTTTGTGCGCCATTATTGTGCCTTGTTGGAACGATTGATAAATGGTAAAACGGTTCGTATCTCAACCAGCTTGTCAGAACTGATAAACTACACAGAATAGTGATATCCACCTATTTCATAAACTTATTACATGTTTTGAGTATTGTGCTTATTGGTTTGTTAATCAATGCATTACTGACAGGTAATACTGGATCAATGGAAAACATTTTGAATTTAGTTGGTAGTTATATGTTCTATACATCGGCTTATATGGTCTTGGAATTACTGTTTAGCAGCACAGCGGCCGTATTATCACTGTGTGCTCTCCTATTAATTGTGGCATTGGGCAAAACCAATCTGTCATTATTAGGTTCAATTGCATTTCATCACAATACGAGTATTTATCAAACCATTCTCACATTATTCATGACAATAGCTATAATGACATTTTTTTTGAAAAAGTTGAATCAAAAAGATTTTTACGGTAAAGGAATTTAGATATGATTAAAGTTGAGCAAGCTACGAAAAAAATTGGTAACAACATCGTGTTAAAAGCTGTTAATTTGGATTTTCAAGAGGGAAAAATTTATGGTCTTCGTGGTCGAAATGGGGCTGGCAAAACGATGTTACTTAGAGCAATTGCTGGATTAATTAGATTGGATTCAGGACGGATTCTGATTAACAATCAGCAAATTAAGAAGGAGATTTCATTTCCAAAAAGTTTGGGTATTTTAATTGAAAATAATAATGTTTTACCAGACTTCACCTTAAAAAAAAATTTGCAATTATTGGCCAAAATTAAAAAAATTGCGACCGATGAGATGATTGACGACGCAATCTTAAGGGTAGGACTAAATCCTAATGACAAACGTAAAGTACGTCAATTTTCTTTAGGTATGAAGCAACGCGCTGCGATTGCGCAAGCTATTTTCGAAAAACCAGATTTAATATTATTAGATGAACCAACTAATGCCATTGATGTGGAAGGCGTAAGAGAAATGCGCAAGATATTTGACAATGAAAAACGGCGAGGCGCTTGTATTATTTTGGCTAGTCATAATCCTGAAGACTTGAACGTTTTAGCTGATGAAATTATTGTCATGACAGAAGGTAGTGTCATTAATGAGAAGCAGT
This sequence comes from Cecropterus longipennis, assembly GCA_018249355.1. Classification (NCBI taxonomy): domain Eukaryota; kingdom Metazoa; phylum Arthropoda; class Insecta; order Lepidoptera; family Hesperiidae; genus Cecropterus; species Cecropterus longipennis. Next base: position 8,353 of record DWKF01000014.1, read on the forward strand.
AAGAAATCTACCTTCTGCATATTTGTGAGTATACTTCTTTTATTGCTAGACACTATATTAGCAAACTATGTTTATAGCCAAAATAATAAAAATGTCAGTAGAAAATATCTTCAGGAACACCAATCAAAAAAAGATAAAAATAAAATTCATGGTAAAAATATAAAAAATCCTGCGCGATCATTTACATTAACGGGACCCATAAATGGTGGTAAGAGTTTGAAAGATTTGGGTTATATGCCAGGCTTTTACGACGTACATTTAACTGGTAAAAACACACAATTTTTATCATCAAATGGCCTATCCAACAACAAGGACGAGTATGGCCGTTTGTTAAATAATACTGACCCAATAAATTTAGAAGACGGGACTAAAATAGAATTTACACCTGCTAAATTTGCCAAATTAAAGAAGCAAGGACAAAGTTATGTTGTTACAAATCCTGGAAATTATTTACCAGATATTCAGATACCAGCTGTCGAGTATCAAGTTACGTACCGAGGTAATTTAATTAGTCAAGAAGTTAGTGCGTCAGCTAAGGCAGGATCAGTATTATCACTGTCAGTGACAACTTATGAAGGAACAGTTATTCCAAAAAGTACACAGGAGGATAATTTTAATGTCACGCTATATGAAGCACAGGGAAAGGACTCAGGTAATGATAAGGGGCTGCTGTCGGTACAAAAAAAACGTTTAGTGACTGTGTCAATGATGAATGTTGTCGATAAAAATGTTGCAATTTTATTAACACCAATTACTAAAAGTAGCAATAATAAGTAGGAGTATTTAAAAAAAGTTTTGATCTAGCGTCATAAGCAAATTGTTAGTATTTATTCTGTCGGAAGAATATACTGAAGTTAATCGATATATCTATCAGTCGATATCTCACAGAAGTATCATGAAAGAGGTTGAAATGGCAAAAACGTATGATTATGATGTACTCTATATTGGTAGCGGGCATGGAACCTTTGATGGGGCTATTCCTCTCGCACAAACTGGCAAAAAGGTTGGCGTTATTGAGACAGATATCATTGGGGGCACATGCCCAAATTATGGTTGTAATGCAAAGATAGCACTTGATCAACCTGTGGTTTTAAAAAGAGCTCTTGAGAACTTGAGTTCAATTACAGCTAACGATTTACAAATTGATTGGCAACAAAACTTTAAAAACAAATCACGTATTATTGATCCATTACCAGCCATGATAAGCAGTTTATTAGTCAAATCTGGAGTCGAAATTATAAATGGCTATGGCAAATTTATTGACAAGCATACAATATCAGTTAACGGTGATGTCAAATCTGCTGAAAAAATTGTTATCGCAACTGGGTTGCATCCACATCGATTAGAAGTTTCTGGTAACGAGCTAGCGCATGATAGTCGTGACTTTATGTCTTTGGGTCAACTTCCGGAAAAAATCGCTATTATTGGTTCTGGTTATATTAGTATGGAATTTGCCACAATTGCTAACGCAGCTGGTTCGAAAGTAACTGTTTTAATGCATGGTAATCGAGCTTTGAGACAGTTTTATTCACCATATGTGCGACAGGTGATTAATGATTTAGAAAAAAGAGGGGTCTCTTTTATTCAAAATGCTAATGTCTCATCATTTTCCCAAAGTGGTCAATCGCAAGTGGTTCACTATGCTAATGACCAAGAATTAAAAGTCGATTATATCCTTGACGCTAGTGGTCGTGTGCCTAATGTCAACAATATCGGCTTGGATGAAATAGGCGTAAAGTATAATGAAAATGGTATTGAAGTTAATGGTTTTTTACAAACGACTGTTGACAATATATATGCTTCTGGAGATGTTATTGATAAAGTCCAGCCTAAATTGACGCCAACGGCTATTTTCGAATCGACTTATCTTTTTAATCTGTTTTCGGACAAAATTAGTTCAGAAATCAAGTATCCGGTAATTCCGTCTGTTGTGTTTACATCGCCTAGAATCGCAAAAGCAGGTGTTGAGATTGATTCAAAGCAATCGAAAAATTATGAAATTCAGGAAAATGATTTGAAAGATGATTGGTATCGTCAAGTTGCTAATGATCAACTGGCTCAAAATGCGCTTGTTTTTGATCAACAACATCATTTAGTTGGGGTGACGGAAATTAGTGAAGTAGCAGAAAATTCTGTTAATACTTTTTTGCCGGCAATTGAATTTAAATTTTCGACGTCAGAAATTAATCGACTTGTGCATCTCTTTCCTTCAATCAGCGCAGCGAGTTGGGGACAAATTTAGCATATTTTACGTGATTGTTTTGTGAGATGAAAAAATGATATGTTCTCGGAGACTAAGGACATGATGACACAAGCGGATGATGTAGTTTGGCAGCAGATTTATAATCTAATTCTTAATCCAAGAACAAGAGAATGGGAACGACAAGTTCTTGTTGAGACGAAAGATAACGTTAATGGTTTTTCACTTAACACTCAGTTAGATCAACTGAAGTCTGAATTAAAACCTTTGGCAGTGCGCCATAATTTGACACCAGATGTGATGGATTTTTATTTAAGCATAACAGGTGAAAAACAAATAGATACGGGTGACAAAATGAGCCGTCATTACCAAGCTGATTTACCCTATCAAGAACGTGCTATTTTTGCCGGTGGGTGTTTTTGGTGTATGGTCGAACCCTTTGACAAATTGCCAGGTATTATTGACGTCATTTCAGGTTATACCGGTGGATCGATTGCTCATCCATCTTATGATGAAGTGTTTTCACAAATAACTGGTCATATAGAATCGGTTGAAATAATATTTGATTCGCGTCAAATAACCTATCAACAATTGTTGGCAATTTATTGGTCTCTGATTGACCCGACAGACGAATATGGTCAGTTCGATGATCGTGGAGAAAGTTATAAACCCGTGATTTTTGTTACAAACAATGTTCAACTCTCGTTAGCCAAAAAATCAAAAACAGATATGATTAATTCTCAGTTGTTCAAAAAACCAATTGTTGTTGACATCCGTGAGGTATTAAAATTTTGGCCGGCTGAAAATTATCATCAGGATTTTTACAAAAAGAATGTTAGTCGTTATCGAGCCATTAAGCGATCAAGAAAGATTTTTTTGAAATTTTTGCAAATAAAAAAGGCTATGCATCGTATTTTTACAATACGTGGATAGTCTTTTTACTTGCAACTCGACAACTTATAAGTTTAACTAACTTGTCAATGATTTAATCGAATTAATTAACTGACAATAGATTTCTTTAACAACAAAACATTAGCGACTGGAAGCATGCTTTTCAATTTAGTCATTCACGTAATTACTGATTGGGATCAATAAATTGATGATTGTTGACATGTGCGTTCCACAGCTCTCGAGCAGCTTCAGCCCCCATACCGTGAGTTCGTGTATTAAGATATTTAATGTATCCTTGATAACTAGTTCCACCAATTCTTGGCATGTTATTGCCTACAACACCAAGTAAAATTATGACTAAAACGTTACCAACTACCAGTATAATATTTTTTAAAAAGGGAAAGCGTTTGGTGTTTTTGATCCAAAAATAGGTAATTAATGCGTCAACAATTAGCATGATAAAAATGCCACCTAAAAGTAACGAAACAAGGTAGGGGTGGGCATAATCATGCCAAGTTGATGAAAATAGTTTCTTACCAATAACCTTGATAAGTAATGCTTGATTAACTGCTTCAGACATTATAACCTCCAATAGGTTCTTAAAGTTCTCCAGATGACTTAATATGTTTGAACTGACGTACGCTGCCAATGACAAATATGAGAATACCGGCCCAGATAAATATAAATACAATGGCTTGATTTATTTGGAAACGCTCATGAAGGACAAAAATGGCCATCAATAGTTGAATGGTAGGATTAAGGTATTGAATAAATCCAAGTGTAATGAAGTCGGTATTTTTATTTGCGATAGCAAATAATAGCAAAGGTATTACAGTGATGATACCACTGCTTAGAAGCATTACAGTCACAAAGGGACCGTTTTGGGTCAAAGTGTGTGGGGATATCCATAAATAAATAATAGCAATTGGCGCCACACAGAATGTTTCAAGTGCCAATGAAATCGTTGCCGGAAGTGGCACTTGTTTTTTTATTAAACCATAAAAGCAAAAAGAAGCTGCCATTAATAACGTGTTGATCGGTAAACTGCCTGTCAAATATGTGAGTGATAGCACACCAATGATGACTAGTACCAAAGCAAGGGCTTGGTATCTCAATAGTTTTTCATGCAAAATGATAACGGCTACAGCAACATTCATTAGTGGCATGATATAGTAACCTAAACTGGCTTCGGTGGCTTGATGATGTGTGACCATATAAATATAAATAAACCAGTTGACGGCTATCAAAAAGGAACTTAAAATAATATAATATATTTTTCGATTATGGATTAACTGTAAAACTTCGTGCCAAAGTAATGACCAATTACGTTGCATTGTTAGCACAACAGCAATTGTAACGATTGAAAAAACGACACGATAAGCGAGCGTGTCCATTGCAGGCACCGCATTTAATAGTTCCCAAAAAACACCGAGGGCGCCCCACAATATATAGGCTGATACGGCTGAAATGATACCAACTTGTTTATTCTCCATTATTAACTCCTAAACCTTGATGATGTGTTAAAAATATAATACCATTTTCGGCGTTTATTAATCGCGTTATATTTATAAAATAATTTTGGTCACATCATTATTTTACTTATTCATTGGTGAGGATTACAATAATTTTAAAAGGAGCTCATATGTCAATCTTTGATGATATTCTTGCGGATGATTTGAACAAACATTTTACTAATCGGGGATGGTATCCAATTTATTCGGCGCCTCATCAGGCAAAAATATTGATTATTGGTCAGGCCCCTGGTATGAAAGCACAAACGTCAGGTATTATGTGGCATGATCAATCTGGAGAACGGTTAAGATCTTGGTTAGGCGTAGATGAAAATAAATTTTATCACTCTGGGAAATTTGGTGTTTTGCCAATGGACTTTTATTATCCAGGTAAGGGTAAGTCAGGTGATTTGGCGCCAAGAAAAGGTATTGCTGATAAGTGGCACCCTGTCATTTTGCAAGAAATGCCAAACATTCAAATGACGCTACTGGTTGGCTCTTATGCGCAAAAATATTATTTAAAATTACCCCGTAATATCAAAACAACTGAGGTAGTCCAGCATTTTGACACTTATTTACCAACTTTTTTCCCAATTGTTCATCCATCACCGAGAAATAATATTTGGATTTCTCGACATCCGTGGTTTGAAAAAGATGTTATACCTATGTTACGTGCTAAAGTGGCATCTATTTTGGAACAGTGAAGTGAAATTTTGACTTAAGATAAGCCATATTTTATTAAATTATAATAATAATATGATAAAATCACTTACAAGGAGAAACTAGCAATGAGTACCCAAAAAGAGAATATGTTAGCCGGAAAATTGTATAAAGTGGATGAAGAACTGGCTACATTAATGACTGAGAATAAGAAGAAAATATCACAGTTTAATCGCGCAACGAGTGAGGATGAGCAAAGTCGATTAATTCAAACGATAATTCCTAACGCAGGGCACTCAATTCATATAGAACCACCATTTCATTGTGATTATGGTTGCCACGTGCATTTAGGAAACAATTTTTATGCCAATTATGATTGTATTATGCTAGATGTAAATGAGATTCATATTGGTAACAATGTGCTTCTTGGACCGCGAGTTGGTATATATACAGCTGGACATCCCATTAGTTCAAAAGTCAGAAATAGTGGTTTAGAGTTCGGAAAAAGTATTGTTATCGGCAACGATGTATGGGTCGGTGGGAATACTATCATTAATCCTGGTGTAACCATTGGTAGCAATACTGTGATTGGATCAGGATCTGTAGTCACTAGGGACATACCAGCCAATGTTATTGCAGCTGGCAATCCTTGCCGTGTGATCAGAAAAATTACGACGCAAGATGAGTTAAAATGGCAAAACCAAGCAATAGCGGTCAATCAAGTAAAATAATCTTTTTATGTGATTGACTAGCTAACGAGAGGTAAATTAAATAATGGGTAAAACTAAAATTTTTACAGTGTTGGGAAAGCTAACCGCTGGGGCACTAATACCTGAAGCATTAAATCAAGGCGTAAAGATTTTGAATAGAGAACTAGAAAAAAGACAAGATTATGTTAAAATTCCAGATGTTACTGGGTTGCCAGTTGAAGAAGCCGCAATAGTTTTAGAAAAGTATGGGTTTCAACATGCGTTAATAAAAGCGGCAGCTAGTCCGCAATTTTCAAATAGTACAGACAATCAAGTTATCAAGTTAGTTCCAAGAGCAAAATTTAATGTACCGGCTACAACTTTTTTGAAAGTTTATTATGTTGATTCTGATATCATTTCAGAAAGTGTTATTTTAGCTAACAAAATACGTGAAATGAAAGCGATCAAAAAAGAAAAAAATCATAAAAATATGCAAAAGATTGTCCAACAAACAACGAAAGTAACTGAAAAGTTGACAAAAAAGCGTCATGTTAGTAAATGATGCTTAGATGAAAAGAAAGAGATGGCTACTGTGGCCATCTCTTTCTTTTAGATAACAAAAAAATTTTTGAACGAGCGTCATTGACTAATGAATTAAGTTTAAGCATATTTAACAAAAATCCAACCGCCTAGAATAAAGAAAATCAGCAATGAGCCCGATCCTAACTGGACACTACCGGTAAGTGCAGCAATGCCACCAAATACAAGTGGACCTAGGACTGCTGAAAACTTACCAAAAATATTATAAAAACCGAAAAATTCGCCTGAATATTCTTGAGGAATAATTTTTCCAAAATAGGAACGACTGATGGCTTGAATGCCACCTTGGGCTGAGCCTATTAAAAATGCCATTATCCAAAATCCCCAAGCTTGTGTGATAAAAAGCGATAGCAGGCAGATGATTGAATAGATACCAATGCCGACTAAAATCATGAAACGTTCAGTAAAATATTTAGTTAAACGACCAAAAATAATCGAGGCAGGAAAGGCAACTAGCTGTACAAATAACAAGATTGTTAGCAATTCGGTCATTTTAATGCCCAGCGAAACTGCGAATAAAGAAGCTTCAGTAATTATTGTATTGACACCGTCTATATAAAAGAAATACGCCGCCAAAAAACCGACGATTTTTGGATACTGGGCTAAATGTTTTAGGGTGTTCGCCAAGCGCCTAAAGACTTGTTTCAACGGGTTGTGTGGTACTGGAATAGCGTTTCTTTGTTTGACAGTTAGCAACATAGGTATTGAAAAAAGTGCCCACCACAATCCTGAGAGTATAAATGCCAATACAATTGATTGGTGGGTTGTCATCAACCCTCTTACCAAATAAAACAAAATAAATGGGATAACGCCACCCAAGTAACCTAGCGCAAATCCCCAGCTAGAAACTGTTGGCATTTTATTTGGCGTTGTAATGTCTGTTAGAAAAGAATCATAATAAATATTAGCTACGCTGAAACCAATATTGGCTAACAAAAATAAAAACAGCAGTAACCAAAAACCATCGTTGGGGACAAGCGCTAATGATAGCGTTGTCACGATACCTAGGACTGTGGCAATGAACCAAGATGGGTTTTTCCAACCTCTAAAGTCTGCTAATGCACCCAGAATTGGCGAACAAAATGCCACGATTAACGTTGAAAATGAGTTGGCATAAGACCACCATGATGTTGTTTGTGCAGTTGAAAGGTTGATATTATGTCCTACACTTTCTAGCCACAATGGCAATACCGCAGTAACCACAATTAGACTAAACCCAGAATTAGCCCAATCATAGAGCATCCAACCTTTTTCTGCTGATGAAAATTTTTGTATTACTTTTGACATATCTTACCTCTTAAAACAAGGTTACCAAAATTTTTTTTAATTCATGTACAGAATACGTCAAGAATAGTAGATGTATTTTTACCTTGTGAGATTATTTTTTAGCATTACAAATTATTTTCAATTATTCTTTGTCTGATATTTACTGGTAAATTGTTAACAACCAATAAATACGATTGCTTAATCATGGCATCAATTTCTTGATCAGAGAGTTCTTCCGTTTTAAGCTTCACTGAAATCCAGTGTCTTTTATTGACATGGTAACCAGCACTGATGTCAGCGTATAAATCACGCAGTTCTTCGTTTGAATCAGGTTTTCCTTTTAGTGTAATAATTGCTGTATCAGATAGTGTAGGTGACATCAAACCAAACATTTTACCCGCTAAGTCAAAATAGATGATTTGCCAATCCTCACGATAATAGACCTTAGCGTGTGGTAAATTTTGACCAAATGCTGTGAAATGCTTGATTCTGTCTCTGTGTCTATTGTTTGTCATTTTGTGTCGCCTTTCTGAAGTTAAGATAATTATATCAGAGCGTTTGTTGTCGAATAAACATTATGGTAGTCAAATGGAACCTCAAAATAACATTTTATAAAATTAGAGTATTGACATCGTTTTTGCATTATCATATAATAATTCTAATATAAAACAGTGAAGAGATAAGTACTTACGAATACATTTAACAGAGAACTAATGGTTGGTGAAATTTAGTATTGTTGCAGTTTGGAAAATGGTCTTGGAGTTATTGTTATCGTGAGTGTATTGATTATATTATAATCAAGAATGAGCTATAGCCGGGTGCGCCCGTTATTGCGTCGCCAATTCTCAGTGTTACTGGATACTAGAAAATTTTGTAGCACTTGATGATTGGAGATGAGTTGTATTTCAGTATATGAAACACAAAAATGTCGGGTGGTAACACGATTAGAGTCGTCCCGTAGTCCAAATAGTTTGGACTGCGGTTTTTTATTGCCTCGCATTTAACTAAATTATTCGAGGAGTTGAGTATGGCTAATAGTATAAATTGGGCGTTTATTTATATTAATAGAATTTTGAGTCAAATTTTAGGTTGTGGTCTGGTGCACAGTCGAATGTGTTTTTTGCTGATGTTAATGAATACGAAAAAACGAATAGAAACTCAAAATTGGAGACAAATATGACAAAATTAAACAAGAAATATGCTTTTGAAACACAACAACTTCATGCGGGGCAGGAAGAGCCGGACTTAGCAACAGGTGCACGAGCAGTACCTATTTATCAAACAACTTCTTTTGTTTTTAAAGATGCCAAAGAAGCCGCTGGACGTTTTGCTTTAACAGATGCCGGCAATATTTATGGTCGTTTGACTAACCCAACAAACTCAGTTTTGGAGACTAGAATTGCTACATTAGAAGGTGGTACGGCAGCCATTTCACTTGCTTCTGGTGCTGCAGCGATTGCTGCCGCCATTCTCAATGTTGCTGGTGCGGGAGACCATATTATCGCAGCTTCTACGTTGTATGGTGGCACGATTGAGTTGTTCTCGGAAACCTTGAAAAAATTAGCCATCGAGACAACATTTGTTGACCCTGATAATCCCGAAAATTTTGAAGCTGCAATTCAGTCTAATACTAAAGTAATCTTCTTTGAAAGCTTAGGTAATCCCAAAATCAATATAACTGATTTTGAGGCTGTCGCGGCGATTGCAAAACGGCATGGTATTATATCAATTGTTGATTCCACTTTTGCAACGCCTTATTTGGTACAACCTTTGGCACACGGTATTGATATTGTCGTTCATTCTGCAACGAAATTTATTGGCGGTCACGGGACAACCTTAGGTGGGCTTATTATTGAAAAAGGTGATTTTGATTATCATGCGTCCGGTCGATATCCGGATTTTACAAAGCCAACAGCATCATACAATGGCATTGTTTGGTCAGATTTAAAAGGTGCCGCGTTTGTGACAAAAATTCGTGCGGAACATTTACGTGACACAGGTGCAACATTGTCACCTCAGTCAGCTTTTTATTTGCTACAAGGGTTAGAAACAATGTCACTGCGTGTGGCACGGCATGTTGAGAACACACGTCAAATCGTGTCATATTTAAACCAGCATGACAAAGTCGCTTGGGTGAGTTACCCAGAATTGGAAGATTCGCCGTACAAGGCATTAGCAAATCAATATTTTGAAAAAGGTGTTGGCTCGATTTTTACGTTTGGATTGAAGGCTGGAGAAAAAGGGGCAGAGGACCTCATTAACCATTTGGACATTTTTTCTCTACTAGCTAATGTGGGTGATGCAAAATCACTTATTATTCATCCTAAATCAACCACTCATGCGCAATTATCTGATGAGCAACTGACCGCAGCCGGTATAACGCCTGACTTAATTCGTATTTCTATTGGTATCGAGAATGTTGACGATTTAATTGCGGCCTTAGAGGAAGCATTGACTTATGTTGAATAATTTAACAGATTGAAAAAACAAACTAATTAAGGGAAAATAGTTATTTATAATAATGAGAAGTGAGAGAATATGAATAAAAAGATAATGATGGGCGCAGTAGCGGTAGCTGTCATTGCGGGCGTTTACGTGATTACAAAGCCCTCCAATTCATCAGATCAGCATACATTGAAAGTGGCGGTTCAAAATAACATTTCCACGCTTGATCCAAATTTAGCTGATCAAGTAGGCGCCAATTGGGCTGAAGTACAAACGTTAGAAGGCTTGTACACAACATCAGCTAAAGGTAAAATTATTCCTGGTGTCGCGACAAAAGTGGTGCGGCCAACACAAGGCAATAAAGTGTATACAATTAAATTGGAGAAAAATCAGAAATGGTCTGATGGCTCAAATGTGACAGCAGCTGACTTTGTTAATTCTGTTAAAAGGCAAGTTAATCCTATTACCAAATCAACACGTGCCAACCATTTTAAAGACATCGCTGGGTATGATGCAGTGTACAATCACAAAGCCAATATTAGCAAATTAGGCATTAGTACGCCCGACAAATACACGGTTAAAATTGAATTATCTCATCCAGTACCTTATTTTAACTTTATTCTGGCAAATCAGTTATATCCGATTAATGCCGACAAATTAAAATTATACGGTAGTAAATACGGTCAAACCGCCAAGACAACAGTTTCTAATGGTGCTTACACAATTAAGAAGTGGAACCAGTCTTCAACGACATGGGAATTCGTGAAAAATAAATATTATGCTGGTGTCGATAAAGTTCACTATGACACCATTAAGGCAACACAGGTGACGGACGCCACCTTAGCGGCAAAACAATATTTAGCAAAAAAAGTTGATGAAGCTGAAATTTCAGGTAGTATTCTCACAGATTTGCAAAAAACACACGCTTCAGATATTAAATCTACTCAAAAAGGTCGTGTTGCGTTTATTGTTTGGAACGCTTCGGATAAAACTGTTAGCAATACTAATCTTAAACGCGCTTTGAGTTTGGCTATTAATCGTCAAGAATTGACAAAATCAGCTTTGGGAGATGGTTCAACACCTGCCAAATCAATTGTACCGAGCGGTGAAGTGACCATTAAAGGTAAAGATTTCAACAATGGTCTCTCATTGCCTTATGATAAAAAGTTAGCACAATCATATCTCAAAAAGGCACAAACTGAGCTCAATCAAAAAAAGATAAGTATTACCTTAAATACTGCTGACACTGATGCTTACAAAGCGTTAGGTGTATACTTAAAGCAAAGTATCGAGGCTACTTTGCCAGATGTGACAATTAATTTGAAACAGTTGCCTTTGAATGCTGAGATTTCAGCATTTGAGAGCCAAAATTTTCAAGCAGGAACGTTAACTTGGTCAACTGATTATAATGATCCTATTGACTTTTTAGATATTGCTTATTCTAAGGGCGCTATTAATTTTACGAATTGGTCAAATCCAGAATATGAAAAATTAATCGACAAAATATCTGATCAGCATGAAGCAAATGATGCTCGTTATCAATTGGAAAAACTGGCAGCCAAACGCAATAATGAGTTAAACGGCGTGACGCCACTTTATCAAGTCGCTAATGTGCACCTACTAAAGTCGTCGATTAAAAACCTGAACTATCCATTGATTGGCTATCAAAATTATAAATATGCAAAGTGAGGCAACCATGAAAAAAATTGGCATTCCAAGTAATAATCTTCTTCATCCAAATTCGCATTTTGGCACTAATTATGTCGATTACATTCAAAAAAATTATATTGATGGTATCACAAATGCTCACGCACTCCCAATTGTTTTACCAATTGGTGACCCAAAGTTGGCTAAAAATTATATTGATAGTGTCGATGCGTTGGTGTTAGCAGGTGGTCAAGATGTATCACCTTTATATTTTGGTGAGGATCCTCAAATCAATCTTCACGAAACTGATAGTGATCGAGATGCCTTTGAAGTGGCTTTGGTTTTGGAAGCAATCAAACAAGAAAAACCAATTTTAGGGATTTGCCGTGGATTACAAATTATCAATGTCGCGCTTGGTGGTACGCTTTATCAGGATTTAAATAGCCAATATCAAGATTTGAACGTTAGACACAATCAATATCCTACCAAGTGGTACACGCCGACACACCGTTTAATCTTGAAACGTGTGAGTTGGTTGCAAAGCTTTTTAGATGATCAATCACTTGTTAACTCATTTCACCATCAGGCTGTCAAAAAGTTAGGTGACGGTTTACAACTTGATGCAGTTAGTACCGATAATGTTGTTGAAGCTTTTTCAGATGAATCACGTCGTATTTATGCTGTTCAATGGCATCCTGAAATGCTATTAATGAAGCATCCCGAAGCTCAAAAATTATTTGATACGTTTGTTTTAAAATAAAAACATTTAAATAAAAACGCGCGTTGTTTTGTTTCAACGCGTGTTTTTGATTGTCTTAATGGCAAAAATGTATACTTAAATATTATCTTTTGGTGTTGTGAAAACTGTAGGTTGATTAAAATGATACGCAATAGCATGATCAGATAATATCTGAGTAAATGTATTGGCATAAACATCACTTTCAAAACTTTGCAACATGTCAACTGATATTTCACCATTTACAGCTAACATTTCAATTGATAGACCGGTTGTGCCGCTCATATACGTATGCATTTCTTTGATGTAGCGTTCAAAGGGACCCAATTTTGTCTGTCCTGAATAGCTTATGATAAATGTATTTAAGAGTAAGTTATCAAAAAAAGCTAGCATTTGTTGCTTGTCTTTTAGCGTAGGTAGCGAATTCAACTTATCAAACAAATTAATCATTTGCATAATGCTACTACGTAGTGCCTCTGGCTGCTTGCTCTCCTTGATAATTTGTCTAAATGTTGTGGCTACATCTGTAAATTGTGCATCTGATTCGATTGATTGGTTGACTGGTAAGACAATACTGCCGACACAGTTTCTGAAAGTGTTCTGATTTGTAGTGCCTAATCTCAAATCACTAGCCATATGAGCAATAATTGGTAGATTAAAGTTAGGGTAGGATTTTTGAATGGCTTGGGCAATCATGATTGCAACAGCAATTGCCGGACTAGCGTTATGAGCTTTAGCAAATGTCATGAAACTAGCTTGGTCAATTACGATTTCGTAACGATAACTGGTGGCTGAATCTTTCGAATTGTGTGTTTCTAATAATTGATAACCGTCATGTTGCAAATTAGGTGTGTCTTGGCGATTTGTCATTTCTTTTTTAAGATTTTCAAAGGGTTCGGACATTTCATTTGGTTTCATAGTATCACTGATTAAGTTAACACCATCGACTTTTGGCCAAACCTGTGTTTTCGTACCAAAATAGTAGTATAACAAGGTGTTGACAAATGGCATAATACCTCTGCCATCAGCTATGGCATGATGATAAGCAACAAACAATGTATTTTTTGAGTAAGTTACATCAATCAAGTGTTCGTTGACGAGCAAACTACCTAAGGGGCGTAATTCAGCAGTTTCGCTTATGATGATTGGTTTGTCATTATAACTTAAAAAATAGTTGGCATTTTTTTCGACTAATTTACTTGTGAGGTAGGGATAGCGCTGAAGTGATAAATTCAGTGCCGACTGTAAAATTTTTGGATCAATCATTTCCGTGAGTCGTATATCAATAACCATACTGGTAGTCCCATTTTGTCGGTACAGAAAAGATTGTCCAGAGGTGATTTTTGCGATTGTTGGTAGTAATTCTAGGTAAGTTTGACCATTTTTTGATTCAAAAATGTCTTGATAGGTTGGTGTGGCTGTTTCTAAAGTTAACATAATTAGTCTCCTTAATAGTGTCATCAGTGGTATTTGCGTTGCATCAGCACGACTTGTGTTGATGATGATTCATACTATAAGGACTAATTGTTTAGTTTTTATTTGAATTTTGTTTTTAAAATGTTAATCATCTTGATTATTAGCCAAAAGAAGGGAAAACAGCAAAAGTCGTCACTGTGCTAGGCTGTTGTAAATTAAAACAATGCCAACAAAATTATATAGCAAAATGTGCCGCCAAAAATGGATAGCAACATATTTTTTCGCCATAACTGTAAGAACACTGTAATTATTCCAGCAATCACACTCAAATAAGTTGCTAGATTAACTGAAGTCAAGGTGTCGCTATAGCAATAAATGACTAGTATACCTAAAATTGCTGGAGGTAAAAAATTACCTAACAGATGAATATATTTGGGTGTTTTTTGATCATTAGGATAAAGCCAGAATGGCAGAAATCGTGTTAGCATGGTGACGACCGCGGCGATACCAATAGTTATAATTTGTTCTAAAATTGTCATTTACTTACTCCAAAAATGCTCTCTGATGCTAAAAATGAAAACAACTAACAGCATACTAATTGGCAAAAACAAGTTGTGACCAAATATTAGTAACGCTGTGAGCGAAGTAATAATGCCGCTAATTGAGCTGAAATGGCTTTGTTCACGTTGCAATTGCTCCACAAACAAAACTATAAACAATGCTGTGAGCACAAAGGATAATCCTTCTAATTTTACGACCACCAGTTGTCCAAGCAGACCACCCAGAAAGGCACCTAAAACCCAGTAAAAATAGTTTAATAAAGTGACATCAAAATAGAATGTGATCGCATTGACATTGCTTGGTAACTTGATAGCATAATTAATTGAAAATGTTTCGTCGCATAATCCAAAAATTAATACCTTTTTCTGACGACCCGCATTTCGATATTTTTCTAGCATTGAAATGCCGTAGAATAGGTGCCGCGAGTTTACAATTAGTGTTAGCCAAAACACTGGCCACGGATTGAATGGTTCGCGTAACAGATTGGCAATGATGAATTCAACTGAACCGCCAAAAATTGTCATTGCCATGACAGTTGGATAAATAACGTTGAATCCTTGCTGGTGCATATATAAGCCATAAGCAATTCCTAAAAATATGAAACCAGTCATAATGGGAATTGTTTTTTTCAGTGCAAAATGAAATACTTCGTGTCTAGACATAAAAATCTCTTTCCAATGATAGTAAGATGATTTTATCATTTATTTGAATACAATTGTTGATATAATTGTATTCATTACAATGTTTTTTGAGAGGACAATGATGTCAATTAATCTTTTTTCTAATTATCCTTTAAGTTGGAAACCGGTTAAAGCAACGTTAACAAGACCTTACTATCAGGGTCTGGCAAGACAGATGCGGGCAGATATTAATAATGGTCTACTTTTACCAGGAACAAAACTACCCCCACAAAGAGAACTTGCGGACTACTTGGATGTAGGTTTTACAACAATAACGAGGGCCTATAAACTAAGTCAGGCCGAGGGGTTGACCTATGGGGTTGTTGGTAAAGGCACTTACGTTTCTCCAAACGTCAAAACTGATCTAACAATTACACATCAAGACAACAAAAATATTCAAGAGCTGGGTTTTGTCTCCTCCTTTGAGTCGGAAAATGGCGCCCTCCAGTCCACGATTATTAACATCGCAAAGCAGAAAAAATTGGCCGAGCTATTAAATTATGAGCATCCAACCGGTATGCCGCGGCACAAAAAGACCGCAACGCGGTATCTACGTGAGATAGGTATGAACGTTAATCAGCAGAACACATTGATTGCTTCCGGTGGCCAAAATGCGCTGACAATAACTTTACTGGGTCTTTTTAATCCAGGAGATAAGATAATAGTTGACCAATTCACATATGTTAACTTCATTGAGCTATGCAGATTACGAGGAGTCAAGTTAATTCCGATTTCTTCGGACAATGATGGTATTCGGTCTGACTTAATGTTAAAAGCTTGCCAAAACGATGTGATTAAAGGTATTTATTTAATGCCTGATTGTAACAATCCCACAGCAGAGATAATTACTTTGTCACGTCGTAAAGAAATTGCTACGATTATTAAACAGTATGATTTGACTTTCATCGAAGATGACTATGCCAACTTTCTAAATTTATTTCGTGAAGTACCTCTGATTAAATTAAGTGAATTAGTTCCGGAAAACAGTGTATATATATGCAGCATGTCGAAGCCTTTGGCTTCTGGACTTCGGGTAGCATTTATGCGTGTGCCCGATCGATACAAATTGCAGATTGAATTAGCAATGTTTAACAGTACTGTTAAAACTTCTGCACTGGATGCGGCAATTGTTGCAGAGGTCTTAGAAAATGGCATAGCAAATAAAATTATGCATCGTAAAATAAATAAATTATTGGTCGCAAATCAAATATTTGATCGTGTATTTGAACAACAAGTTAATGCGTACAATGCCACAAGTTTTTTCCGACCATTACACTTAAAAAGTAAACAGCGCGGTGATGAGCTTGAAAAATTATGTTTAGATAATGGCATCAGAATATTCCATTCCGATCGTTTTTTGGTAGGACCACGACCAGACAATTCATTTTTAAGAGTTTCGTTGTCTGCTGTTGAAGAAATAAATGACTTGACGACTGCTCTTAAAAGGTTAAAATCAATCATACTTTGAGTGATAATATAAGTAATTACCTATAGTTACTTAAATATACTAAAACACTTTTAACTGCCTACTTCCATTTAGTGCCAAACTAGATTATAGTTATCAATGTAAGATAAATTAAATAAAAGAGAGGTATGTATCATGGATATTACGATTTTTGGAAAAGGTAATATGGGACAGGCCATTGCTAAAAATTTGGCCAATGGCGATCATCAAATCACACTTTTAGACTCAAGTTCAGAAACAAGTGATTTGGGTGAACTTGTTATTTTGGCAGTGCCATATCCTGCTTTGGCAACAATTGCTGAAAAATATCAAAAAGAACTGAAAGGTAAAGTTGTAGTCGATATTTCAAATCCTCTGAATTTTGAAACATGGGATGGATTAGTCGTGCCGGCTGACAGTTCTGCGGCTGAACAATTGCAGGGTCTTTTACCCGAAAGTACGGTATTGAAAGCGTTTAATACTAATTTTGCTAGTACATTAGCAACAGGCAAAATAGGTAACGAAGCTACGACTGTTTTAGTAGCTGGAGATAGTGATGCCAAACAGGTTTTGATTACTGCGCTAACTGGCTCATCTCTTCAAGTAAGAGATGCTGGGGCCTTAAAGCGTGCCCGTGAACTTGAAGCAACTGGATTTTTACAAATGACACTTGCAGCTAATGAGCAAATTGGTTGGACTGGTGGTTTTGCGATTATCAAGTGAAACAACTAGTCAAATAAACAGAACCCGATAGCTTGACATTCAATGCTATCGGGTTCTGTTTATCTCAAAATATTTTGATTAATTAGTGTTTTATTTGGGTAGTTCTTTGCGTTTATCTGGATTTTGATCAAGATAAAAATTTCCCCATTCTGCCATCGAATTAATGACTGGTTCCATACTCCGACCAAGTTTTGATAAACTATATTCGACTTTAAGCGGTACGACAGGAAAAATTTGTCGAACAACTAATCCATCATGCTCCATTTCGCGCAAACTTTGAGTTAACATTTTTTGACTGATGCCAGCTACACTTGTTTTTAATTGCGTAAAGCGTTTTGTACCAGGTAGTAAATCGCGAATGATTAGAACTTTCCACTTGCTACTTAATAAGTCAATCGTGGTTGCTACCGGGCAAATGCCGTTTTCTTCGAGTAATTTTTTTGACATCGTATCACCTTATCATCAATTTTTGGTATTTATAATACCTTATGTTACTAAAAGTACCTATATGAAATTATAATGGCTATACCTCAAGTATGCAAGATTTAGCTTGTAAAGGCGCTCTAAAAACAGTTTGATTGACTTTAAGTTAACGATTAGATATATTTAAAAAAATACTCCCAGAAAATAGTTGGCATTTTGCAGTATTTTAATGAATAGCCATTTCATTTTGGGATGAGTCTGAAAGCAGAGAAAGGTTGTTTCTATGAATTTAGCAATTATTGGGTCAGGTAAAATTGTGGATGATTTATTTCAATTTATCGGTGATCTACCCTCAATTCACTTAACTGCGATTTACGGTAGAGAAAAAAGTCTAGATAAATTGAAGCGTATGCAGCTGGCAAATCATATTGATCGTGTTTTCACCGACTATGATCAGTTACTAGAAAATGAGAATATTGATACGCTTTATATTGCATTGCCAAATGATTTACATTTTGAGTATGCCAAAAGGGGATTAGAGGCTGGAAAACATGTTATTGTTGAAAAACCTTTTGTGCAAACACTAGATCAATTTGAAACTTTAAAAGCACTTGCTTTGGTTAAGCACCGTCATTTGTATGAAGCGATTAGTAATCAGTATTCACCAAACTTTAGCGTGCTCAAGAGTTGGATTCCAAAAATAGCACCGATCCATTTTAGTTTTTTGAATTATTCTCAGTATTCATCTCGTTACGATGCCTTTAAGCAAGGGGAAATCTTACCAGCGTTTGATCCGAATCGTGGCGGGGGCGCATTACAAGATTTAAATATCTATAATATTCATGTGTTAGTTGGTCTCTTTGGAAAGCCAGAAGCGATACGCTATTTACCTAATATGGCAAAAGGGGTTGATACTTCTGGCATTCTAACGCTCAAATATCATGAGGCCATTGGTTCTGCGTTTGCTGGCAAGGATATTGTTTCAATCCAACAATCTAACAGCGTAATTGAAGGTGAGCAAGGATATATTAAAATTGAGAGTCCATCAAATGAGCTCGCTGATATTTCATTAGTGGGTCCTGAAAGCCAGACCGAGACATTACACACAGCCAAACACCGTATGTACTATGAGTTTGAAACGTTTGAAAGAAGTATTCGTGAAGATGATTATGTCCTGATGTCAGAGATGCTTAATCATACGCAAGCTGTATTGGAAGTACTTGAAACAGCTAAAAAATTCACATTGAAGAAATGATTTAGTCTTACTGAAAAAGGAATTGCACTTGTGGCAATTCCTTTTTTTATTCGCCCTCAGCCTTTGCAATTGCTTGTCGAATGTCGGAAATATTTGACTTGTGAGACATAAACGAATCATTATGAATCGGCATTGATATTTTAACTGTATCAAAAGTATCAACGGTACCACTCAAATGCTCAGCAGAGAAGTCTAATACATGACCGCCTATGGTGAAGTCGTTACTCAAAAAATGTAAATGCCATCCATTTGCCATGACACCTGTATATATGTCTGGACCAAAATCGCCAATTAAGGTGCCTTCAACGTTTTGATATTCGAAAGTAGGCTGCTCGGCACTTACTGATAGGAAGTCTGGATAAGGCTTTGCTTGTTTTGGCGCTACTCTGACCTTTAATGATTTAAAGAAACCGTTTAATCGCAGGCTGTTTGGTACATTTTGGGAGACATAGTGGTTTAATGTTTCAAGTCCGGAGAAAGACAGCTTTGGTTCCTGAACAAAACGATTGTTACTTGCTTCAAAATGAGATGATGAGAACGGTGTTGTGAGCTCCAGTTTTCGAATTTCTTGTGTGATGCCACCGGCATTAGTTTGGTATACTTTGCCATTCATTATTGTCAGCTCGCCATTTAGGCGGTCCAAAGTGCCGATACCAAAATCGCCGTTATCTAAAATAGTGGCCAAAGAGGTGGTACCATCATAAAGACCGTTCATAATGAGTTCTAACGTACCATGTTGAAATATCGTTGCCATAATAACTCCTTTTACTGTTTACTTACTATAAGTAAACAATAACTAGATTAAATTAACTTTAATAACCGAAACGCCAAGTTGTAAAAGGATCAAAATTTAATTGCTAATTTATATCGTGCACGATATAATAGTTGAAGAGGATTTCTGGTATGGTTGATCAAAACGAATTGTACGACGAATTATGTTTGTCGATATATAATACGAATCGCTATTTTCATCGGCTTTACGGGGATGTTTTAGCAGAATATGACTTATCCTATTTGCAGTATATGTCATTGCTGATCATCTACAAAAATGGATCGGCTAAGTTGATGGACATTGATAATAAATTAGAGTTATCGAGTAATACGCTAACACCAGTTATTGATAGATTAGTCCAAAAAGAATGGTTAATCAAAATACCTAGTGAGTTGGATCGACGAGTGAAATCTTTAAAGATAGCAGATTCAAAAAAAGATATTTTTGAAGAAATCTTATCCGATGTTGCTGTTATTCGAGATGAATTGATTGCTAATAGCACAAGTTTTGTGACTGAAATGATTAAGGAAAACCAAGCATTAAACGAAACACTTCAGAAAATGATTGCAACGCGAAATCATAAGGATGATTGAGATGGCTAGTGATGATGTTTTATATTGAACAGAGGAGAAAATTATGATTGGATATATTTTAGTAGTGCTTGTCAGTATTGAGGCAATCGGCATTATGTTGCTAGAAATGTTTGGGTCAGCACAGCAGCAAGCGAATGCATTTGAACTAGATGAATCGTTTGTCAAAATACCAGAAGTTAAAACATTATTAGCTAATCAAGGCATATACAATGGTTTGTTTGGCGCATTAATTATTGCCACATTATTGCTTTTGACTGGGCCACAACAACTACTGATGTTAAAATTAGAAATGGTATTTGTGCTACTGGCTGCCATCTATGGTAGTTTGACAGCAGCAAGAAAAATTATTGTGATGCAAGGATTACCCGCATTTCTTGCTTTGATTGCACTATTTTTATGAGGTGAATTGGCACGGTAAGTGCAACCCTTTAGCAATTGAGAACAAATCAGGTTTGCGGCGTCTCAGACGGGGTTATAAATTAGGAGAAACAGCGTGTTAAGTGATGTCAACTATTCCAAATTAAGTCAGTTTTTAGTGGCAGCTAACCTTGATCAGAGACAAACGTGCGTCATGATTGCTGATGAAGCGCAAGAGATTACGCAAGATCTGAAAACGATTGATATTGATAACTCATGCCTCAAATTAAATCAGAATGGGGATATAGTCGGCGCATTAATTGTTGATAGGTACAGTAGCGGTGACAATTTAATTGACGAGGTATGGGGACCACTGACATTGCCGTACGATGATTCGGTTCGTCAACATTTGTTTGATTGTTATTTAGAAAACAAAGTTGCGTTTGCACAGCCCAATTTTTTCTTTAAGCCAACTGATACTTGGTTATTCGAACAGTTAAAAATGCTACAAGCTGATTTTACGACAGAAAATTTATGGTGCAAATCACTTATAGATCTACCGCAAAATGTGGTTTCTGGAAATGTCTCTTTTTATCAAGAAACAATCAAAGCTGATGTTGCAAATGAGTTAAATGATATTCATAACTGTGTCTTTCATCATCCCCAGAGAGGGATGGATACGCTATTACAAAACCTGTCACCGTACCATTTTGTATGTGTTCTGTACGAACAAAATGACATTGTCAGTTACGCGATTGTCGATATTGATCAGAGTGGTGAGATGGCACATCTAGATTTTCTCGGTACACAGCCAAAATTTTTACGGCAGGGTGGAGCTAAGCAACTAGTAACAGCCATTTTTAATGATTTGGTTGCTAAGCACGTCAAACGGCTCTCACTGGTTCAAAATCAAAAAGCTGCCGCAGCATTTAATTTATATCAAGGATTAGATTTTCAATGCATAGAGACAAATGTTGGGGCTATGTTAAGAAAGTAGAAATCACAACAAAACTTTTTAAGGAAAATTATTTCGTTTTATATATTGTTACTGTAAAAAGTGTCAAGATGAATTCATCATTTTTAATTTAATAGATTGATGTATAAATAAAAAAGTGTTACATGACGGTGATTATCGCTCATATAATGCTTTTTTTAATCTTTACGTCATCGTTATGACGAGTTTACATCAGATTGTTACAATAATTTTGTTAACAACAATAATAATAATGACATCGATGGCATTTGAAAGAGTACAGCTATACATGACGATTGAATTGAGACATTTGAAAAAGAAGTACGATAACGGCGAAGAAGTTTTAACTGATATTAATGCAACAATTGAAAATGGACAGTTTTACATACTGGTGGGCGCATCGGGTTCGGGGAAAAGCACTATTTTGAATGCTATTGCAGGGTTTATTCCGATAAACGATGGTGCTGTTGTGATTAATGAAAAAGATGTCACTCAGTTACCGCCAAAAGACCGTAATTTATCAATGGTTTTTCAAAACTATGCGTTAATGCCTAATCTTACGGTGGCTGAGAATATTGTCTTTGGCTTGGCGGCTAGACATACTGCAAAAGATATTCAACAACAAAAATTAAATGATGTTTTAAATCTAGTTCATTTAGAAGAATATAAAAATAAAAAACCGGGCAACTTATCCGGTGGCCAACGGCAGCGTGTTTCTTTAGCTCGTGCACTGGTTTCAGATGCACAAATTATTTTAATGGATGAACCATTGTCAAATTTGGATGCAAAACTTCGGGCAGAGATGAGAAAAGAAATAAGGGCTTTACAGCAACAACTGGATATCACTGTTATTTATGTCACACACGATCAAACTGAAGCAATGACAATGGGCGATCAAGTAATGGTTCTGAACAAAGGTAAAATCGAACAAATTGGTTCGCCGTTAGAACTTTATAATGCGCCAGCTAATACTTTTGTTGCTGATTTTTTCGGATCGCCCTCCATTAATTTATTAGACGTGAAAATGAGACAAAATAGCTTTCGCTTAAACGACCAGTTTGAGATGACAACCAATGTTGATATTGATGAGGGTCAATATATATTGGGCGTTCGGCCGGAAAATATTGTCATCAGTGAAAATGGTGCTTTGCGGGGAGAGCTGACTCATATAGAGCCTTTGGGTGATGGAACCAATATTGAGGTAAATATTGGACAAAGTACTTCCGTGAGAATCAAAGTTAGCGAACAACTGAATTTGACTTTGGGGGATGTAGTGACTTTCAATGTGTTGCTAGATAGAGCACTAATCTTCACGCCGAGTGGTCAACTGCTTAATACTGGAAAATCAGTATCGACAGTAATTTAGATATTTCGTTTTACAAAATTGGATTATTATATTATGAAAAAAGCAAGCAATTTGAAATTTCGTAACCAATCAGCATTAGGATGGTTATTGTTACTGCCATCGTTTATCATTCTGGGTATTTTTGTTTTTTATCCGATGTTAAAAACATTTTTCTTAAGTACACAATTAACAGATTTAATGGGTAATCCAATAAAATTTATTGGATTTAAAAATTTTTCAAATTTGTTTACATCCGATAGCTTTATGACATCCTTTACGATTACACTTATTTTTGTCTTCTTTTCAACACTATTGACGTTAGTGCTGGCATATTTGATGGCAATGAGTGCAAGTCAAAAAATTATGGGTATTGCTGTGTTTAGAACAATGTTTTCGTCAACTATGGGTGTTTCTGTAACAGTTGCATCGATACTTTGGCTCTTTATGTTTAACCCACAGATTGGTATGTTTAGTAAAATATTGACATTTTTACATTTACCACAAATCAATTTTCTATCAGATCCTACATGGTCATTAGTGGCAATTATCGGCACAACAGTTTGGATGAACCTTGGTTTTGCATTCCTAATCTTGCTGGGTGCAATCCAAGCCATACCTCAGGATTTGTATCAAGTAGCTGATTTAGATGGTGCATCATGGCTAATGAGATTACGAAAAATCACGATTCCGGCGACCAGACCAACTATCTTCTTTGTTACGGTAGTTACTTTAATTAATGCTTTTCAGACGTTTGGTCAGGTTGATATTTTGACATCTGGCGGTCCTGATTATCATACTAACTTGTTAGTATATGCTATTTATCAAGATGCGTTTGTTAATCATAGCGTTGGTCGTGCCAGCGCACAGTCAGTTATTTTGACAATTATTATCATGCTCTTTACTATGATTCAGTTTTACGTGAAAAACAGAAAAGGAGCAAATTATGCAAACGAGTAACTTAAAAAAAGGGTTTCGTTTAGCAACACTTATTGTGCTAACACTATTATTGTTGTTGCCATTATTTGTGGGTATTTCTCTAAGTTTGTCATCTAGTCAGTCAATTGCACAAGGACATTTGTTACCTGATCACTTAGAATTTGCGAACTATGTCAAAGTATTTACAAGCACATCGATGACAAAGTTTCTATGGCATAGTTTTATCATTTCAGGTTCGGTTATGATTGGTCAAGTTATATTATCAATCATGGCTGCGTATGCGTTTGTATTTTTGGAATTTAGATTCAAAAAGGCGGCATTTATTTTATTCTTAAGTACAATGATGTTGCCGTTTGAGGCTCAAATTATTCCTAATTTTGCAACAATGCGTGATTTGAATTTGTTAAATACGTACGCTGCAATAGGATTACCCTTCTTAGCGTCAGCTTTTGGTACCTTTATGATGAAGACGAGTTTTGAACAAATTCCAACAGCATTAAAGCAATTAAGTGACATTGAGGGGCTGAGCCATTTTCAATTTGCAACACGGGTAGTCATGCCTTATACAAAAGTTAGCATTATTACTTTTGCTTTATATAGTTTTTTGACTAATTGGAATATGTATTTGTGGCCATTGATCGCCACAACTAATGATAATGTGAGAACTGTGCAAATTGGATTAAGACAATTGCGATCACAAGATACCGCCAGCAATTGGGGATTAATTATGGCAGCAACAATAGTGTCTGTTATTCCAACATTGTTAATCATCTTTTTAGGGCAAAAATACTTTAAAAAAGGTTTGACAAATGGCGTTATTAAATAAAGTTTGTTTTAGGTTTTAGTTGAACGAGAATGAGAATAGGAGAAAAATAATGTTTAAAAATGTAGCCAAATACGTTGCGTTGACCACAATTGGTTTGAGTGCTGTTGTTCCAATGGTTCAGGTGCATGCTGCTGATTCAAAACGTCAAAATATTGTCTTTTGGCATTCTATGACGGGTCAGAATCAACAAGCCATTGAGCGCATTGTGAATGATTTTAACGCTTCACAGACCAAATACAAGGTGACACCAGAATTTCAAGGACAGTATGTTGAAGCGCTGCCAAAGTTTTTATCGGTGGGTGGTACCAGTAAAGCACCTGATTTGTTTCAATCGAACGAAATTTCTACGAAACAACTCTCTACTTCGGGCATGATTGAGCCAATGCAGACGCTCATTAAAAAATATAAATATAGCACGAAAAATCTTAGAAAAAATATTTTGAACTACTATACTATCAATGGTAAGTTATATTCAATGCCTTTTAATTCAAGTGCGCCAGTATTGTATTACAACAAAGATGCCTTCAAGGCAGCTGGAATTGACGATCTACCAACTAGCCCAACCTATGAACAAGTCACTGCTGCGGCTAAAAAGTTGAAAGAGAAGACCGGTAGTGCGAAGTTGTCTATTTTACCTTATGGGTGGACCTTTGAAGAATTACTGGCCAATCAAAACCAGACACTTGTTAATAATGGCAACGGTCGTAAAAAGACCGCTACTAAAGCAACTTTCAATAATAAAGCCGGAAAAAATATTATGAACTGGATCAAGACTAATGCAAGTGCTGGTACATTAGTTGATTACGGTACAGGTGCAAACGCCGGCGATACTGAGTTATCAGCGTTCACATCCGGGCAAATTGATATGTTTATGAATTCATCAGCATCTCTTGGCAACATCAAAAAGGATGCTAAGTTCAATGTTGGTGTGACCTATCTACCAAGACCAGAAGGTACAAAAGCTAATGGTGTTGTAATTGGTGGAGCAAGTATCTGGATGTCAAAAGGAAAATCTACTAAGGTTCAGAAAGGTGCTTTTGAATTTTTGAAGTTTGCGACATCAGCTAAAGAACAGGCACAATGGTCTATCGACACTGGTTACTTTGCTGTTAACACTAAATCATATGACACAAAACAATTGAAAGATGCCTTCAAAGAGACACCTATTTTAGCGGCACCAGTCAACCAATTGAAAGCTACAAAAATTAATGCAGCAAGTAAAGGCGCATTGATCACTGCTATGCCAAAGGAGCGTGTTAACACCCAAAACGCAATGGAAAATGTGATTAATGGTAAGGATGTTGATTCAGAACTCAGCAAAGCAGAAAAACAAACCACATCTGATATCAAACAAGCTAATGAGCAAGCAGGTGAATAAAGAATGACGACGACAATTTTTGGTCATCGTGGTATTCCTGAAAAATACATTGAGAACAGCATGTCAGGATTCAAGTATTTGGCAGACCATGGTGAGGCAGTAGAGTTTGACGTGCATTTAACCAAAGATCTCATACCTGTTATCATGCACGATGAAAAAATAGATCGAACGACAAATGGATCAGGATACATCAAAGATTTTAACTATGAGGAATTAAAAAGCTTTCAACTAATCAATGATGTGAATCGTGAACAGCAATTAGTGCAAGAAAATGAAGGCATCCCGACACTTGATGACGTTTTAGCAGTGTTTAGTGATACACAAATACAGTTGAATATTGAATTAAAAACGGATAACTTTGACTATTCAGGTATTGAAAAAATTGTTTTGAATACAATCCCTCATTTCCACTTTGACCAACCGGTGATTTTTTCGTCCTTTAACATTGACACTTTAGATCGACTGTATGCCATTGACCAAACCTTAAATTTAGCTTATTTAAGTGAGCAACCAGTAAATGATTTTTCCCATTTCATGCAAGCGCATTATTTAAATGCTTTACATCCAGGTCTTGAAGGCGTGCAAGACGGTGATGTTATACAGCGAGTATGGACTGTAAATGAAGACGGCGAGCTTGATAAATTAATTGATCTTGGCGTGGCAGGCGTGTTTACGGACGATTTTGTTCATGCCATGCAGATTAGAAGTTGCCGTGGTTAGTAATCATGACACAAAACATTAAATTATACTTAGTTAGACATGGTGAGACATATTTTAATACCTGTCAAAAAATTCAAGGCTGGTCTGACTCGTTACTTACTAAAGCTGGTGTCAATCAAGCAGCTATTTTAGGTGACGGTCTAAAAAATTTACCGTTTTCAAAAGTTTATAGCAGTGATTTAGGTCGCGCCAAGGGAACGGCAGATATAGTATTATCTGTTAGGCATGACAAGATGATGGATGAGTTAGAAATAGTGCCTAACTTTAGAGAACAATTCTTTGGCTCATTTGAAGGTGACCATCTCAACATGCTATCACAGATTTTTGAGGATGATGATAAACTGTTGTCATCGGTTGTCAATGATAGTGAACTAGCTAAATTCAAATCTGAAGATGACATTATGAATCAATTCAAATTAGTTGATCCAACTCATGAAGCTGAGAATGCTTCAGAATTTTGGAAAAGAGTGGATCAGGGATTCAATTATGTTTATTCGAAAGCGGATGATGGTGACAAAATTTTGATTATAACCCACGGTGCCCTCATTAGAAAATTGGCAACACGTGTTACGGGCACTTATCATCAAAATCCTGACAATGCTTCTTTATCAATTTTTGAAATGGATGAAACAAAGTGCATGAAATTGGTTTCATACGATCAATTAGTATCTAGGAAATCATCTTTATAAATATTTTATTTTTTTTTGACATTCTCTGATGTTAACCAGAAATATGGACTAATTTTCTGGTTGCCATCAGAGATTTTTTATTTTAATTGAGTTAGTTAGAACAGTCACTTATCTTCCGTCACGAACCGCTCATCGTTGCTTTCGAACCACTTAACCAGCAAATGAACATCAGCAAACTTTTTTCAACTATGATAGTCAGTGTTCAAGTAAAACAATCTAAAAGTATACGATCAAAAAATTGAACAAATCCCTTTTGGAAATCTTGAAACGATCAAAAGGAGTTTTTATCATGGCAAATATTTTAGAAATTATTTTTCAAATAATTCACAACACACCTTTCTGGGTTTGGGTGGTGCTAATCATACTTGTTAAACGAGGAACTGCATTAATGCATGATGGTCCTAGTTCTTTGGGAAAGTCAGTTATTATGCCACTAATTTTCATTGTGTGGGGATTAAATACAGTAGTGACAAAGTTTGCAGATCCTGATGTGATTTTGGGATTTTATATTGTATCATTGCTTCCAGGATTCTTGTTAAGCTATTTATTATATATGAATCGCAAATTTTATGTCGAGAATGGGCAGTTAGTCCAAGCGGGGAGTAAATTGCCAATCACGATCATGCTATCAAACTTTTTCGTAAAATATTTTTTGAATGTTTTAACGGCGATGCACCCGGCTTTGTATAACCAAATGCAATTTAATATTTTTTACGGTATTATTTCTGGATTTACGGTAGGATTATTCTTTGGGGGTATCTACAAAACGCTTACTGCGCAGAAACAAATGTTCACAACGAAATAATCATCTTAAAATAGAATTAGGTTTGGCAGGCACACTATGGTAATGTATTCATCAATCATTGACATAATAGATAGCAGGAATGTGACAAATTTAGTGAATCAGTTAATGCTGATTTGCTTTTTTTTTGACAGGTTATAGTTATAATGTTAGCAAAAATGTCGTTTATAATCTTAATTAATTCTTAACATTCTTATCAACTATGTTATAATTTAATTATCCAGTGATCTTGAAAGTGAGAAAGAATGTATGAAAAAATCTTTGTTAGTAAGTGCTGTTGCGGCCTCAGTTGTTAGTGGACAGGTAATTGAGGTTTCTGCTAGTACAACGTATAATGTCAAAACGGGTGATACCTTATATGCCATTGCATTAAAAAATAATTTAAGTGTTAATGAGATTAAGCTAACAAATCATTTGAGTTCAAACACTATTTATTCTGGGCAAAAGTTAATATTAGATAAATCAGCCACATCTAGCACGACTGCATCAACCACAGTTTCGACAAAATCTAGTAATACATATACGGTTAAATCTGGTGATTCATTATCAAAGATTGCCACAAGCTATGGTATGAGCGTATCTCAGATTGCTACTTTAAATCAAATAAGTAATGTTAATGTTATTCGTGTTGGTCAAATTCTAAAAGTAGCTGGTACAAGTGCAACGACTAGCCAAAGTAGTGCGACGAATATTACCACTAGTAAAGTGTCGGTTAACACAGGCACTTACACAGTTAAATCAGGTGATACACTCTCCAAAATTGCTAGTTCAAATAAAATGACGGTAGCACAGTTGGCTTCGCTAAACAACATAACAAATGTGAACATGATCAAGGTCGGTCAAGTCCTAAAAGTGACGCAAACAACTACCGCAGCTCAGTCTGCAACAAGCGCGTCAACTAGTACTAGTAATACAACTACTGGTACTAGTAATACAGCGTCCTATACAGTTAAATCGGGTGATACACTTTCTAAAATAGCTGCAAACTATAATATGAGCCTTACGCAAATTGCTAGTTTAAATCAAATAAGCAATGTCAATGCGATTCGTATTGGGCAGGTTTTGAAAGTTTCCCAAACTACTACGAGTGCTAATCAATTATCAACCACTACTTCTAAGGCAACAACAACTACCAGTACCAGTACAACGACGACAACAACCGGTAGTTATAAGGTTAATTCTGGCGATACACTTTATGCCATTGCTGCGAAATTAGGGGTAAATATTAATACATTGTTGTCTTTAAATGGCTTGAATTTGTCAAGTACAATTTATGTCGGGCAAGTATTAAAAACTGCTGCAACAGCAGCTACCACTACTACTCCTAATACTACAAATGTAGCAACGTCAACAGGGGGAAGTATTTTAACTACTGGATTGAGTGCTACCCAAGCTGCTTGGCTAAATACTGCTGTGGCTGATGCAAAAGCTGCCACAGCTGGGACAGGTGTATTAGCCTCGGTTACGGTGGCACAGGCAATTCTTGAAAGTGGCTGGGGACAATCAACTTTAGCTTCAGCACCGTATTATAACTTATTTGGCATTAAGCAAGGGACTGGTTGGCAAGGTTCAATTGTAAACATGAACACATCTGAATATGTGAATGGCAAGTGGGTGACAGTCTTGGCGCCATTTAGATCATATCGTTCACAGATGGCTTCGTTTCAAGACCACACGAATTTCTTATTGGCGAATAGTCGCTATGCTGCTAACGGGGTGATTAATGCCAAAAATTATGTGGCGATGGCTAATGGTCTACAAGCAGCAGGGTATGCGACTGCACCAACCTATGCTAGTACATTGATTAGCTTAGTTGAACGATATAATTTGCAGTCATTAGATTAGTTAAGTTGCATAGTTGCTAAGGTCGTAGTTTTTACTACGATTTTTTTGTCTTACTATTATCAATAACGTCCTAATCTGATTTTAAGAACTCAAATACAAATTTTTGCAATTGATTCAAAGAGGTAATCAGTTGTGGATTTGGTCCTTTATCAAGACTGTATTTGATAAAAATCGTTGCATTAGCAGCATATAATTCTGAAAAATAAGCTACTGGCATGCCTTTGATGATATCAGTTTGAAGTTCGTGAAGCATATAATCATAGAATTCGTCATACAACAAATTTTTGAGTTTATATTCTAAACTTTCTTGATGGTTAATATGTTTTATTTCTAAGAGTCGGTTCATTGTTGTGGCATCATGTTCAAGAAATTCTGTCATCTGTAATAAGATGTTTGAAATATCCCTTTGATGTAGTCTGTTTTGAATGTAGTTTTTGAGAATGTTGATTTTGGTAATATTAATTGCGGATAATAAATCATATTTATCAGCGTAGTGCCGATAAAAAGTAATACGACTAATACCCGCCTCGTCACAAATTTGATTGATGGTTAATTTAGAAAAATCAGTTGACTTGAGTACATTTAAAAAGGCAGTTTGAATTTCTTGTTTAGTGATTTCAAATCTAGTTGTCATAATAGTGTTTATCCTTTCAAAAATGGTGGGAATGTAACAATTTGCCCGTGATTGTAACTCGTTTTTATCTAAATAGTTCGTTATCGTAGTATTTAGGAAAAGGAGGATACAATATGTATCAGAATTATCATACAGACGAACAATTCAATTTTCAAATCAACCGATTCATTGAACCTTTTTATGAAAACGAAACGGTTCAGGCTGACGTCTATGCTGCTGCAAAGCACATTACTGATGTTAAAAGCTGGATTTCGGTTTGGATGGCATTAGGACAGAAAGCTGAAAATGCAAAACAGTACGCACTGTCTTCTGCTTACTACCAACTTGCAGATTTTTTTGTCGGCGAAGATGATCCAATTAAAGAACAAACTTACTCATTGTTTAAGTCAAATTATTATCAATCCATTGATAAATCTCAAATTGAATTTGACCAAATACCTTATCAAAATGGTAAAATACCAGTTGCAATTATTCGTCAGGTGGGTGCTACAAACACTTTGGTTTTTCACGGTGGTTTTGATTCTTACTTGGAGGAATTGATTCGTTTGGTATTGACTCATTGTATCGGAGCATTAAAGTCATACAATTTTGTATTATTTGAAGGGCCAGGTCAGGGGATGTCGCTAAAATCTGGTTTGCCAATGACTTACCAATGGGAGCTTCCTGTTAAGGCTGTTCTTGATTATTATAACATTGAGGAAGCTGACTTGATGGGTATGTCCTTGGGTGGTTATCTGTCAATGCGGGCCGCTGCGTTTGAACCTAGAATTAAAAAAGTGATTGCCTTTGATGTCTATTATAGTATGATGGATTCTTTGACAATGAAATTACCTGATAAGGCTGTGAATGCAGTCCATAAAATCAACAATCCAGTGATTGCAGCCCTAGTGAATCGTAAAATCATGGCGGCAACCCAAAACGATGTGGATATGGCCTTTAAAATTCAAAAAGGCAATGAAGTGATGCATACAAAAAAGCCATCGAATTTAATCAAAGCTATTTCAAAGTTTACAATGGCTGGTATCGAGGACAAGATTACACAAGATGTCTTATTATTAGCGGGTGATCATGATATGTATGTGCCATCAAAAGCAGTTGATGACGTAGCTAAGTCATTAATCAACGCCCAATCCGTCACCACCCATTTATTTGATCAGGCAAGTGGTGGGGAGAGGCACTGTCAAGTCGGCAATAAACAAATTGCGTTTGATAAAATCATTCATTTTCTAGCGTGATCTTAGTTGAATGAGTCAATAATAATTTAGTAAAATTCAATTTAAAAGGTAAGATGATGCAGCAAAGTCACCTTACCTTTTTGGCATTGTTGATAGGTAATCGTATTGTTGTGTATAGGCAGATTTAATCTGATGTTGTCGTTAATTTATTTATTATTACTATCTTGCTTTACAAACTAGTGATTTGTGTTACACTACTAGTGTGCAATACATAATAGAGGAGAAGGGGTGATCACTTGCCGCAAAATGATATTTCCAGTCAAATGCTTAAAGGTATTCTGCAAGGTTGTTTGTTGATTCTAATTAATCAGCGACCTTATTATGGTTATGCAATCAGTCAAGAACTTTCAAGGTATGGATTTGCTGATGTGCCAAAGGGTACAATCTATCCATTATTGATGAGTATGGAAAAAAAAGATCTGATTATAGGTAAAATGCAACCGTCAAAAGATGGGCCACAACGCAAATATTACCATATAACGGCCAATGGTAAACAAGCTCGACAAACATTTCTAAATAAATGGGATACGCTGTCACTCAATGTCAATGATTTAATCAATGAAAGAAGGAATGATTCATGAACAACGATAATTTGATTAATAGAAACAATCAGTTACGGGAAAAATTAAATTCAGCAAACAAACAATACTATGAAGATTTGCTAACCTATATCCGTGGCAAATCAACGTTTAATAGAGAAAGAGATGTAGAGCAACTCCTGTTAGACATGCTGCACGACTTAATTGACGCTCAAAGTAATGGACAATCTGCCGAAAACTATTTTGGTAAAAATCCACAAGCCTTGGCTGATGAAATATTGCAAACATTACCCAAATCTTTTTTTGAAACTTTCAAACTAGCTTGCTATATCTTGTTTGGTTATGTTCTCTTCTTTACCATTCCCAGCATGGCAATACCTTCAGCAAAATTGGACCTTGGTAATTTAATGATAACTGGCTTACTTGGTTTCATTTGGTCTCTAGGCGTTTTATGGTTGATAGGGCAAGAAACATATCAAAAAAGTAAATTCAAAAAATATACTAGTTACACTGCTTGTGCTTTGATTTTTGTTGGCCTGATCATAGGAAGTGTTTTCCTGAAAACACCACTTTCTTTGAGTTTACCGGGTTGGTGGGGTATTGGTACAATCCTAATTTTATTTGTTATCACAACAATCATTTTCGTAGTTGAGCGTAAACGGATGCCTTTTTTAATTACTATTTATGGTTTGATTGTACTTGATATGCTACTGGGTATTGGTAGCCGAATTCCGGGTTTTGCTGATTTGTTAACACAACCGATTTCTAAATCAACCGCATTATGGGCTATATTAATTGGCGTGCCAATCGTTGCAGTTGCATTTGGCTTTGGAACTTACCGTTATCTCAAGAAAAATGACGCTATGAACTAACATTAAGTAGTAGTTGATGCTTCAAAAAATTACTTTTTTAAACAATTTAACTTCTTTTTTATTTATAATTTGTTAGTAATTTAATGACAATGTGCAATTAGTTGATAGCACATTAAAAGCAATCTTCTTTGTTTCTTAAACATTGAAGATTGCTTTTTTGATACTAATTAAAGGACTTTCATGAGAATTCAGAAATGAAAGTGAGCAACTGTAGCACAAAAAAAGCGCCAGTTAATTCAAGACATTGTTCAATCTACTTAGCTATAACAAAAAAACGCATTGCCATCGAAATGTAACACTGGCGCGAAGATTGGATCATGATTCGTAGCAATTTAGTTTGCAACTT
Source organism: Cecropterus longipennis (assembly GCA_018249355.1). Classification (NCBI taxonomy): domain Eukaryota; kingdom Metazoa; phylum Arthropoda; class Insecta; order Lepidoptera; family Hesperiidae; genus Cecropterus; species Cecropterus longipennis. The sequence continues at coordinate 42,362 of DWKF01000014.1, forward strand.
GGATTTAGGATATTTCATTTAAAATTTTATACGCCATACCTTCTGTCATGATGACGTCGGTAATTAATTTGCCTTTGATTGCACCAATAACTGGCTTGTATTTTGATTTTCCCCTCACCAAGCAAATTCTTTTTGGGACTTTCAATATTTGGTCAATGCTAAGACCCAACACTTTATCGGCTTCAAGATTTAAAAAGCGACCATTAATATCGTAAGGGCGTCCATAAATCATGCCCGCGATGTCTTGTGTATTCACTGTAGAAAAAATTGCATTCAAATTTTGCTTCCAAATTGGAATAGAATCAAGTGATAATATTGTCCCAACACCAGTGATCAACGCATCCATATTATCGGCTACTGCAATGGTATTTTGTAAAGAAGGCTCTGAGTACAAACCATTTCGAACACTGTCGTTTAAAATGTACAACGGTGCTGGTAAGGTTAAAAATTCACCAGAAACTTTTTTTGCGGCTCTTTCAACCATTCTCATTGAGCCGGCGGTTGAATTATATTTCATGTTTTCTCCCAAGAACTGTGTGAATTTAACACGTTCAAGCGGTCTGTTTTTTAAACTATCAATCATGGTGTAGATGGTTTCGCCCCATGTTAAACCAACAATTTTATTATTATCTTGTAGAACCTCATCAACGTAGGTAGCGGCAAAGTTAGCAAGGTGCTCAGATGTTGTTATATTGTTAATGTCATCTTGGACCACATAAAAATTGATGTCTTTGAACTTATCGCGCAAAATATGTTCAATCTGCGGATTGCGATTGGAATTTTCAGTGATTTCGATCTTAACAATTCCAACTTTAACTGCTTCATTAAGGTATTTATTAACTAAATAACGACTAATGTTGTATTTTTTTGAAATATCACCGAACGGCAATTTGTTTAAATAATAATCCTCAGCAATTTGAGAAAGTATTGTTCTTTCGAGCATGACGAATGCCTCCATTTGTTATCTTTACAAATTGTACAAATAATTTATAAAAATATCAAATTATTTCAAAAAAAATAAATGATTTTAAAAATATTAATTTAAAAAAACTAAAACTTTTTTAAATATTTAAAAATAAAAAATATAAACGAAATTTATTTCAAATATTTTAAAAAAACAGTTGACTTTTTAGAATGACAACCATAGAATGAGTTTGTTATCAGTTATGCGTTTTGTAATAACTGAAAAAGAAAAAGGAGTAATTTATGGTAAATATGGATGAAGTGCTTTCAGTTCATCAAGCACATACGGGTGTACTCGATATTGAATCTTGTTTTGATATCACTACCCCAACTGATTTAAGTGAAGCCTACACGCCAGGCGTTGCTGGACTAGCGAAACTCATTGCTAAAGATACGTCAAAAAAACGTGATTACACAATGAGTGGAAAACTAATTCCGGTTATTACAGATGGATCTGCTGTTCTTGGTTTAGGCAATATTGGACCAGCTGCTGGTTTGCCAATTGTGGAAGGTAAAGCATTAATCTACAAAAATTTTGCAAATGTTGATGCTTTACCCATGGCGTTGAATCAAATGAGTGTTGATCAATTCGTTGATACAGTTAAAGCTATTGCACCATCTTTTGCTGGTATTCATTTGGAAGACATTTCGGCACCTAAGGTGTTCGAAATTGAACGACGCCTAAGCAATGAACTTGACATACCGGTTTATCACGATGATCAGACAGGAACTGCAATTGTTGTATTAGCGGGTATTATTAATGCAGCAAAAGTTGTTGGTAAAAATGTTCATGATTTGAAAATTGTTGTTAACGGTATTGGTGCTGCAGGTGTAGCCACGACAAAAATTTTGATTGCGGCTGGTATCTCTAATATTACATTGGTAGACATTAACGGCGTTATTAATTTGGGCGACGCAAATTCAAACAGTTACCAGCAAGAGCTTGTACGTGAGGTTACTCAAGTAGATGGCAAAACATTAGACGATGTTATTGCAAATCAAGATGTATTTATTGGTTTGTCAGATGCCAATGTTTTGAGCGGAAAGCAAGTAGCTCGAATGAACGAGAATCCTATCATTTTTGCATTAGCAAATCCTGTACCAGAAATTTCACCTGATGATGCTAAAAAAGCTGGTGCAGCAGTTATTGCTACTGGTTCGTCACAATGGCCAAATCAAGTCAACAATGTACTTGTATTCCCTGGTTTGTTTAAAGGATTGCTGGAAAGTGGTATTAAACACGTTGACATGGCACTTCAACTTAATGTTGCACGTGCTTTGGCAAACATGATTAGTGATCCAGATGCCACCCACATTGTACCAGCTGTCTTTGATAATGACGTTGTGAACTCGGTAGAAACAGCAGTAGTTGATTATGCTAAACAGCACGCTTAAAACGATATGATGTCAAATGAAATTACAACAATAGATTTAAAGGATAAGTCAGTGCGACGTGATTGGCAAAATTTTTTAATGGCTTGTGGCATCAAAAATTTTGATAATAGTGAGTTAAATCCTTTAGATATCACAATCGCGGTGTATGAAAACGAGGAAATTGTTGGGACTGGTTCGATTGCTGGGGATGTGGTTAAGTACGTTGCAGTGCAAGAAACAACAATGTCGGGTCACAGTACACTCTTTAATCAACTCATGACAAAACTAGAAAACTTTATGGCCGTTGAGGGACGTTTTCATCAATTTGTTTTCACCAAACCAATTTACCAAAAAAGTTTTGAATACATTGGCTTCAAAACATTGGCTGAATGTGAACAAGGAATTTTGCTGGAAAAAGGATTACCAGATATTAAGGAATACTTGTCAACAATTCCGCGTCCCAAAACACCTATTGATAAAGTAGCCAGTGTTGTTATAAATGCCAATCCATTTACAAACGGTCATCGTTTCCTAATAGAAGAGGCATCCCGAGATAATGAACTGGTCTATGTGTTTGTATTAAATCAAGAAGCTTCGTTATTTCATACCGATGAGCGTATTGCGCTCGTCAAGGCAGGTGTTCAAGACTTATCCAATGTCATTGTGGTTAATGGTGGTGCCTATATCATTAGTTATCTGACGTTTCCTGCGTATTTTCTAAAACATAACGATTCTGCCATTGATTATCAAACAACAATAGATGTCAGATTGTTTAAATATAAAATTGCTTCAGTTTTAGGTATAACTAGTCGATATGTTGGCAGTGAACCGTTATCACACACCACTAACTTGTACAATCAAAAGTTAATTTCTGAATTAAATCCGCAAATTGAAGTTCATGTTATTCAGAGAAAACTAGCGACGGGTGATCTGGGTGTTATATCGGCACGCACCGTCCGTGAAGCAATTGATAAAGGAGATGAAACAGTATGGCAAAGAATGGTGCCTGAAACGACACAGCATTTTATTTCAAATAACTTACTAGAATTGCAACAACGTATTAGAAAGGGACAAAAGATTAATGGAAATTAAAAAAACAGCCATTGCGGGAACATTAGAATCTTCCGATGTTCAAATCATGTTAAGCAAAGGGACAGTTGGAGTAGAATTTGATTTGGTTTCTGATGTGGCAAAACAATTTGCCGATGATATTAAATCAACAATTAAAGAAACATTGGGATTGTATGGCATAGAAAATGCTGTGGTGAAAGTTGTTGATAAAGGGGCATTGGACATGGTTATCAAGGCACGTACCCTCACGGCGATTCAAAGAGCTTTAGATGCTGTTGATCAACCAAATTGGGAGGTTTTGTAATGAATAACGAACGATTACGTCGCACAATGATGTTTGTTCCTGGTAATAACCCAGCTATGGTTAAGGATGCAGGAATTTTTGGAGCTGACTCTATCATGTTTGATTTGGAAGATGCAGTTTCTTTGGCTGAGAAAGATTCAGCACGTTATCTGGTTTATGAAGCGCTTCAAACAGTAGACTATGGTTCTTCAGAATTAGTCGTGCGTATCAATGGACTAGATACACCGTTTTATAAAAATGATATTAAAGCAATGGTGAAAGCTGGTATTGACGTTATTAGATTGCCTAAAGTTGAAACGGCAACGATGATGCATGAATTGGAAAGTCTAATCACCGACGCGGAAAAAGAGTTTGGTCGTCCAGTTGGCACAACACATATGATGGCAGCTATTGAATCGGCGCTTGGTGTCGTTAATGCGGTTGAAATTGCTAATGCTTCTGACCGTATGATTGGTATCGCTTTATCAGCCGAAGACTATACAACTGATATGAAAACACATCGTTATCCTGATGGCCAAGAACTCTTGTATGCACGTAATGTTATCTTACATGCTGCACGTGCCGCCGGTATCGCAGCATTTGACACTGTGTTTACCAATTTGAATGATGAAGAAGGATTTTATCGAGAAACTCAGTTAATTCATCAATTGGGATTTGACGGTAAATCATTGATCAACCCCCGCCAAATTGAGATGGTAAATAAAGTTTATGCGCCAACAGAAAAAGAAATTAACAACGCGCAAAATGTTATTGCTGCTATTGAAGAAGCCAAACAAAAGGGTTCTGGTGTGATATCAATGAACGGGCAGATGGTTGATAGACCAGTTGTCTTGCGTGCACAGCGTGTGATGAAACTAGCTAACGCCAATCACTTAGTAGATTCGGAGGGAAATTACATTGAAAAATAAAGTAAATATCGACGTTCCTGATGCTATTTTGGAACAATTAGATGATAGTGTGTTTGAAAGCACAAATTATGGCAATCCTGAGATTCAAAGAGTTGGTCCTAAGGTGCGAGCAACTACTGGAGAAAGTAAAGTTCAAAGTTCAATTGATGATGTCTTGTCAAATACTTTAAAAGATGGCATGACAATTTCATTTCATCATCACTTTCGAGAAGGTGACTTTGTCTTTAACAAAATCATGAGAAAAATTATTGATATGGGCTATCAAAATCTTACGTTAGCGCCTTCTTCTTTAACAAATGTTATGAACGATATTGTGATTGAAGCAATTAAAAAGGGTGTTGTCACTAATATCACTTCTTCTGGTATGCGTGGCACACTTGGTGATGCGGTATCACATGGTATTCTCAAAAATCCAGTTATCTTCCGTTCTCACGGCGCACGTGCACGTGCAATTGAATCTGGTGAAATCAAAATTGATGTTGCATTTTTAGGTGTACCTAATTCAGACGAAATGGGTAATGCTAACGGTATGAATGGTGACGCTGCTTTTGGGTCACTAGGGTATGCACTAATTGATGCGCAGTATGCGGACAAACTAGTTTTGATTACAGATACGATTATGCCTTACCCCAACACACCTGCTTCAATTAAGCAGACTCAAGTTGACTATGTCGTTAAGGTAGATAAAGTAGGTGATCCCGACAAAATTGGATCAGGTGCGACAAGATTTACAAAAGATCCAAAGGAATTAAAGATAGCGAAAACGGTTAATGACGTTATTGTTAATTCTAAGTATTTCAAGAATGATTTCTCATTTCAAACAGGATCAGGTGGCGCGGCACTTGCTGTAACTAGATTCTTGAGAGAGGCAATGGTGGCCCAAAACATCAAGGCTTCATTTGCATTGGGTGGTATCACTAAGCCTACTGTTGATCTTTTAAATGAAGGCCTAGTTAATCGTGTCATGGACGTACAAGACTTTGATAAAGGTGCCGCAAGCTCTATGAAGCTAAGTCCTAATCAGCAAGAAATTGATGCTTCTTGGTATGCCGATCCTGCTAACAAAGGCGCAATGGTTGATAAATTAGATATTGCTATTTTGTCGGCCTTAGAAGTTGATACTAACTTTAATGTCAATGTCATGTCAGGTTCTGATGGCGTTATCCGAGGTGCAATTGGTGGACATCAAGACGCTGCAACTGCCAAATTGACTATTATTTCTGCACCCTTAGTTCGAGGCAGAATTGCGACGATTGTTCCTAAAGTTAATACTGTTATCACCCCCGGAGATTCAATTGATGTTGTGGTCACAGAGGTTGGTATTGCGATTAATCCTAAAAGAACGGATTTGGTAGAACAGCTAAAGCAAGTGCCAGGATTGCCAATTTACAGTATTGAAGAGTTGCAACAAAAGGCTGAAAAAATTGTTGGCAAACCAGCACCCCTCAAATTTACAGATCGTGTAGTAGCTGTGGCAGAATATCGTGATGGTTCAGTCATTGATGTTATCAAAGAAGTCGCAGATTAAGTGATCGCATATTTTATTGGCGAAAAGCGAATCATATTTGATTCGCGTACATAGCAAATAAAAGCAGAAGGAAAAACGAATGGACTATTTTGAAGGTGGAGAGCACCTTAACTTAATGCAAGTTCTTGATAATAGAGAATGGCGCGAGAAATACCAAAAACAGTTAATGGCAAGTTTCCCAACGGCTGTCATCACTAGTGTCAAGCTTAACTTGCCGGGACCTATCAAAACGTCACAAAAATTACAGTCAGTATTCCAAATTATAATTAATGACTTGAACCCAATTTTCAAAGATCTTCAAATTATTAAAGAAGCATCATTTGTAGATCAAATCACTGGTCCTGAAATATTTTTTGTCACGAGCGGTTGTTTGAAACTAGTAAAGAAAATCATGATTACTTTTGAGGAAAGCCACCCACTGGGACGTTTGATAGATTTAGATGTCATGTGTCAAAATGCTGATAAGCAATTATCTCGCGAAGAACTGGGATTTGCCCCAAGAAAGTGTTTGTTGTGTGGAAAAGATGCTAAAACTTGCATAAAAGAAGGTAATCATTCTCTAGCAGAGGGATACAGTCAGATTAATAAGATGCTTCATAATTTTGAAAAATCAAAAATGATTGTGCCACAAATGACTCAAAGTCAAGTTGTTAATGCAGCACTTACTGGCATGCTTTATGAAGTATCGTTAGCCCCGAAACCGGGCCTTGTAGATCCAATCAGTAATGGCGCGCACAAAGATATGACGGTTTTTACATTCATAGATAGCTCATTGTCATTACAGCCTTATTTAAATGATGCCTATCGTATTGGTAGTCAATTCCAAGGGACAGATTTACCTAAGATGTTTTCCTTATTAAGGAATGCAGGCATAGGGGCTGAAAAGGATATGTTTGCAGTGACGAAGGGTGTTAATACCCATAAAGGTGCTGTATTCTCGTTAGGAATTATGGTCACGGCAGTTGCATATGCAACACAAAAAGGTATTACTAACTTACTGACGATTCAAAAAGTAATTAGTGACATGACTCAAGATCTCGTAAAAAACGATTTAGGTAAAAACAACTTACGCCATAGCCAAAATCAACAAACAGCAGGAGAACGTCAATTCATTAAATATAAAATTTCGGGCGTTCGTGGTGAGGCTGAAAAAGGCTTTCCAATCGTGATGAATCTTGCGTTACCATTTCTCTGTGAGCAACAGGGTAATTTAAATCAACGACTATTAAACACGTTGATGAAGATTGCGGGCAATATTGATGATACTAATCTAATCAAAAGGGCTGGTAATGCTACGGTTTCAAAAGACATGCAGCACTGGTCAATGACGTTTTTCCAAATTGGTGGTAGTTACACACCAGAGGGGCTAAAGTTTCTCAATGATTTAGATCGAATGTTTATTAAACGAAACCTTAGCATGGGCGGCGCGGCAGATAACTTAATTTTAACCATATTCTTGGCAAGATTGGTGGGATCTTTATGAGCTACATTGTGACAAGCGACCACGTCAGACTCTCTTATAATGATGTTGGAGATGGTCCAACCATGATATTTTTACCGGGCTACTCTGATATCAAAGAGACGTGGTATTTTCAATCTAAATACTTTTCCGAAAATGGGTGTCGTGCTATTTGTTTGGACTGGAGAAGCCACGGGTCCTCAGCGCATACAGCCAAAAATATGAAAATCATGCGTTTAGCTGCCGATTTGCACGAACTGATCACAACCTTAAAGTTAGAAAATGTCATTTTGATTGGTCATTCAATGGGTGCTAGTGTGATTTGGGCGTATGTGACAATATTTGGACAAACCAATGTTAGCAAAATAATTACAGTCGACGAATCACCAAAATTAATTAATGATGTCGGTTGGCAGGCAGGCATACAAAATCTTAATTGGGATAATTTTACTGAATTGGCCCCATTAATTTTGAAGCAACCATTGACTGATCAACAGATGCCAGCAACATTAAAAAATATTCGTAATAGACTTAAAACAGATCATCCGTTTGATGCTGATTTGGGATACGGACTACTATTAGATCATATGAAACAGGATTGGCGGACAACCATTATTAACATAACAGTTCCTCAATTATTTGTTGTCGGTGATAAATCACCATTATGGGCAGGTGATTATAGTAAATATTGTGAAAAAAAGAGCAATATCAATATTTTTAAAACTTTAATTAAAAATACAGGGCACTTTCCGCAAATTGAAGACGCAGAGCGCTTTAACAGTGAAATAGATTTTTTTCTTAAAAATACTTAAATGATTAAAAGTATGGTGTCTATTTTTTTTGAAAATTTTTAACATTTTATGTGAATAAAATAACAAACGAAAGAAGTTAATCATGATAAACGAAAAAGAAACAAACGGCAATAAGTCAAAGCTCAAAAGTGCTTTAGGTGCTGTGGACAAAATCAAAATTAGTGGGATTGGATTGGTTGCTTATATTGTAATGGCTATTCTTTTGATTGTAGCCATTAGTACTCATAAGTTACCCAATACAATGATTGGGGCCATTCTAGCTTTGGTTATTATGGGACATGTATTCTATTATATTGGGGCTCATTTACCAATTTTTAGATCTTATTTGGGTGGTGGTTCAGTCTTTACAATATTAGTGATGGCTGTGTTGGTTTATCTCAATATAGTTCCTAGTGATACTGTCAAAACAGCATCAGGATTTATCAACGGCATGGACTTTCTTGGCCTGTACATTGTTTCCCTTATAGGATCATCAATTTTTAAAATGAATCGTAAAATGTTACTCAGTGCAGCTGTACGATTTTTACCAGTAGCATTTTTGTCAATGGCAGTCACTTTCTTCGGAGTGGGCTTAGTTGGTATGTTGATTGGTGTTGGATTTAGTCACGCAGTATTGTATACTAGTTTACCTATTATGGCCGGCGGAGTTGGCGCTGGTATTGTGCCACTTTCAGGTATTTATGCTCACGCCTTTGGTAGCTCTGCCGCAATTATTTTATCAAAATTATTCCCCGCAGTTATTTTAGGCAATTTACTGGCTATTATTAGTGCCGGCCTTGTTTCTAAACTGTTCTTACACAGCAAGTCAAATGGGCATGGTGTGTTATTGAAGACTGAAAATGCTGACGCGCAAGTCGTAGCAGATCCCAAACCAGACTACACTCAAATAGGTGTTGGCTTGATCATATCCGTTTCTTTCTTTGTATTTGGCACACTCTTAAGTGCACTATTTCCATCAATCAATGCGTACGCTTTCATCATTTTGTCAATTGTATTAACAAAAGCTTTGGGCTTGTTGCCTGAGTATTATGAACAGTCCGTGATTATGTCCGGACAAGTGATTACTAAGAACATGACACATGCCTTGTTGGCAGGAGTGGGAATGTCGTTAGTTAATATCAAACTTCTATTGAGTGCATTATCATGGCAGTTTGTGGTACTTTGCTTAACGAGTATAATTGTGATTTCATTGGCAAGTTATTTCCTCGGTAAATTGTTTGGCTTATATCCAGTCGAGTCAGTCATTACTGCTGGTTTAGCTAATAATAGTATGGGAGGTACTGGCAATGTGGCTGTTTTGGCAGCTTCTGATAGGTTGAATTTGATTGCTTTTGCTCAAATGGGAAACCGTATTGGTGGGGCATTAGTTCTGGTTATAGCTGGCATACTTGTGTCGTTTATGCATTAAAAGTTTTGACGGTTGCAAAGGAATATTAAGAAAAGCACAGCGTCGTCAATTAATCCAATAGGTCTCAAAACAGATGGTTATTCTGCTTTGAGACCTATTGTTTTTTATATTTAATTAAGAAAATGGAGCTAATCATAATTTACTATTTTGAACTATTCTCCTTTCTCAATACGATTTGTGATTAAATCGTTTAGTCTGCTTGGAGTGTGCTGTGTAAAAGTGACACGACTTGTAAGCATAAAAGACGCTATGGAGGGTAATTGCATTTCAATCATTAATGTGATAGATTAAAAAAAGTATTTTTGAGCATGGATATTGTTAACAATAAAAATAAAGGAGACCACTGGCATGTAGTTATCATATACCTATTACAACTTAATAATTCAATTTAATTTAAAAGGTATATTCATGCTCAAAAATAAAAACTTTTTATTCTTATTGTTCGGTCAATCAGCTGCGAATATTGGTGATACGTTATACATTATTTCCGTCATCAGTGCAATTTATAACTTAACTCATTCAGTAATTGCTTCATCATTAGTACCGACTGTTATCACCTGTGCTATGGTAATTGCAAGTTTCATGTCGCCACTTTTTACCAATAAGTTAAAACTAAATCATATTTTAGTTAGTACCCAGCTTATCAAGACAGTTTTTTTAACGGGTTTATTATTTTATATCAAAAACGGTTTTGTTAAACAAAATATCTTTGGTCTGTTCGTCATTATTAGTATTATTGCTTTTTCAGATGGATTTGCACAACCTGTCAGTCAATCAATATTGCCACATTACGCGGCGGATAATGATTTAGTCAAATCTAATAGCATATTAAATACTTCGTTTCAAATACTTGGTATTGGTGGCTGGGCAGGTGGCAGTATTTTGTTATCTTGGCTTTCAGTTCCTAGTGTTCTTGTTCTCAGCTTGGCACTTGCCATTTTATCTATTATTTTACTTTTACAGTTGCAATCGGTCAGTATTGATCAACAAGACTCAGAAAATAATAGCATTTGGCATAATTTGTTGAGGGGATGGCGAACAATTGATACCGTGCCTCTTTTAAAATTCACTGCTGTCATTTCGATTCTTGATACCTTCGCAAACAGTGTTTGGATTTCGTCAATTATTCTTGCCTTTGTTCAAAAAACGCTAAATGCCTCTCAATATTGGTGGGGATATATCAATGCAGACTATATGTTTGGTGGCGTTCTAGGCGGTATTCTATGTTATAGGTTAAGTCAACGCATAGCTAAAAATCCTTTTTCTGTGATGATTACTGGTACTACAATAGTTGCTTTAGTTACCTTTGTTGTTTCTATCAATTCCAATATGTGGATTTTATTGTGCTTATCTGGACTTGTTGGCATATTTGGTGAATTAAAAGATATTCCACAAACTTCATTGATCCAATCTCGTACTGATAACAAGTTATTACCAAATGTTTTTAGTAGTCTTACCGTTCTTTACACAGGGACATTTTCAATGGCTTCCATAGTTGTTAGTGCTTTGTCAGAACAATTCGGTGTTCGATTTGTATTTGTCATATCATCATTGCTCTTAGTGATTGTTTCTGTTTTACTGTTCTTCAATAAACGCTTGATCAATCAAAATTAATTGTGATTGATGGTTATCATGCCGAAAAAGTGATAATATATCTTGCTTTGACGAATAGGTATTGCTCACTATATGACGGGTGATTGGTGGATTATCAAGATATCGAAACAAAGGACATTATCAATCTGTGAAAAAGAGAGAGTAGGCGAGTGTCAAGTGGTGTTTGAAATATTTCATTGTTATTTACGCCAGCCGTTACAAATAGTTATTGGTAAGCACTATTGAACTCTAATTTGCAATAATAGATCAAAACTGTCACAGAAATTGGCAGTGCTGTTTATTTACTTAAAGATGGGAAAATTTCCGACTATTGGTTACAATTAGGTAAAAAAGGAATCGATGAACTATCATGTAAATGATGACAATGAACACAATGAACACTTTGTCTCATGTCGTGTATGGAACAATTCTTTATAAAACTTATGAAAAATAAACACACACACATTTACTGCGTTTTTTTAGCAGTATTAGTAATAATAGTAAGTGCTTTGTTGATTAAAACGGGCATAAGCACTAGAGAGACTAAAAAGGATATCACTTCCTCGTTTGTCAGTATCAGTTCCGCAGAGTCAAGTATGTCAGAAAATAGCACAAAGCATTCGACTGATATGCGTCATGTTTTTTCTGTTCCGCGAGGTAATGATATGATGCATGGTAACAATTCTTCCAACGTTTTCTTTACAACATGGACACTGGCTGATTTTGAGTCATGGATTGCGAATTACAAAAAAATGAGCTATTTAGATAAAGCACAAAGTACGAGTAGTTTTGGCACATCATATACTTTTGAAAATCTGAAAATTAATGATAATCAAAATGATGCGAGCTTGGCCTTTGATACGTTTGTTCAAGAGCATTGGTTTTATTTTGATACGGTTTCTGATTTTATTGAAAAAAATGATAAGAATGCAGATCCAAACGATATTCAATGATGCTATGCAGTCGTTCATTAGCGGAGGAGTACTTGATGAAGAAAAAATTATTGTATTAGTCATGTTTTTTGCTATGGTTGTGGGCACTTGCTATTTTGTGAATGATTTTAAATAAAAAGAAAATCGACAAGCACAACAGCGTTTGAAACAGCTCAAGCATCAACAATGGTCAAAGAATGATTACCAGAATTTAATGAGCGCTGAGAGCCTATCGCCAAACAAGCCCTATACGAGTAATCAGATTAGTATGTATTTGAAAATTGTTCATGATCATGGCAAACCAGTATCTCGAAAGACGGTTAAAAAGGGTAACATCGTTGAGACAACTGCCATTTGGAAGAATATCAAAAATCATCCTAATCAAAAAATTATTTTGAAATTTCAAGGTCATCACGATGAATCACGTATTTTAGTGCATAAGCAGTCCTCAATTTGGTAGTCTAATATATTGTAGAAAATTGATTCGTTATCATAATAATCTCAAGCTTTGTTTCGATTATACAAAAACACACAATTTAAAATGTTTACAAAGTGTATAAATTGTAAACACATCGTGTTATGATAAATAAAACTAATCGAAAAGGGATTACTAAACATGGTACTACAAGAAACTGGTCGTAAAATAAGTCATTTATATCAGTTATTTATGCAAGAGTACGCCAATTTTGGAGAGACTATATCTGTCAATGTGACCGATTATAATGTTTTTTTATCGATCCAAGAAAATCCGGGATGTAGTCAACAGTTTTTAGCTGATAAACGCCATGTGCAGCGTAGCCTGTTGACGCGCATTATTAAAAGATACGTTGCTTTAGGTCTCATCGAACGCAGAAGTAGCGACCGCAATAAAAGTGCCTATGCGCTATACTTAACCAAAAGTGGGGAAGAAACGACCCAACAAATTCGAAATAAAATTCTTGATCTTAATCAGAAGATAGCGAATCATTGTTCAGCAGAACAATATCAGCAACTTAATGAAGCATTGGATACCATCATTAGAAATTGGGATAGGTAGCCCAAAAATTAATTAGACAAAAAGGAGACGTCACAATAATTTGTGATGTCTCCTTTCTTAATATTAGTGTTTACACCGTAAACACTATATGTTATGAATTTTATTCATAAACTAAGCGAAACTGATGTAGTAGCGCTTCGAATAAAAGGACAAGGTCAAATGAAAAATAACGAAAAACCAATTGCATTGTTAATGGGATTAAGCTTATTTATGGAGATGTTAGATAGTACCATTGTGACAACGGCTCTACCACAAATTAAAAGTAGCTTGCAGATTACTTCTGCTAGTGCATCTTTAATTATAAGCATATACATGATAGCGATAGCTATATTCATACCGTTGAGCGGTTGGCTTGCTAAAAAGTACGGTAATAAGACAATATGGCTTTTGGCTATCATCATGTTTACGATTAGTTCAGTCGGTAGTGGACTTGCATCAAATTTAACACACATGCTAAGTATGAGATTATTGCAAGGTCTCTCGGGTGCTTTACTGGTGCCAATAGCACGATTGATCGTTCTAGAAAACACACTACCTCAAAACCTACTTAAAATGATTAGTTATGTGATTTGGCCAGCATTAATAGCACCAGCTATTGCGCCATTTATCGGCGGGGTATTGTCGACATATTGGTCCTGGCGTTTGATTTTTATGATTAATGTGCCAATCGGTATGGCCCTATTTATCTCTGGTAATAAGGTTTTACAACATGATAACGAACGTACAGACAAAAGCACGTCTTTTGATTGGATTGGTTTTGCCTTAATTAGTTTAGCTAGCGCTTCGCTCTTAATTGCTTTGGAGATCATTTCCTCAAAAAAAGTGCTTAACATCTTAGCAATGGTGTTGTTACTTGTTTTTATATCTAGCACCTTCGGTACTGCCAAACATCTCATTCAGGCAACTTCGCCACTATTTAGCATACGACCACTTAGATTTCCATCCTATAAAGTGAGTCAATTTGGGGGTAGTATGATGTGGTTAACTGTAGGTGCTATTCCGTATCTCAGTACCATATTCTTTCAAAATGCTTGCCACTGGTCTGCCATTAAAACAGGTGCCATTGTGCTATTTATTTTCGTTGGCAATATTGCGATAAAGCCATTTGCAAACAATATCATACAAAAACTAGGTTTTAAAAATACTATAATAGTTTCCTTGTTTCTGATATTTTTTACAACGTTTATGGTTGGTATGCTGACGGGCCAAATAAATCAATTTTATATAATAGCTATCCTAACATTGTCAGGTGTTGGTAGATCTTTAGCTTTAACAGCATACAATGGCATGAGCTTAGTAGAGATTCCTTATGATGAACGAAATAGTGCTAATATATTAGCTGCGGTGAGTCAAAATTTATCACAGGGTATTGGTATTTCATTAGTCACAATTTGTATTTCCGTTTTGAATCAATATCAATCTGTCTTAAATGCGTATCGATTAACATACATTTTATTGGGAATAATTATTATTGTGCCATTAATAGAGGTGCTAACTCAGTCAGGACATCTTGGCGTAGTTGAGGAATCTAAGTTAAACTAACGAAATGCGTTTGATGATAAATCATATTTTAATCACTTAACTTGCCATATTATGCAATAAAAAACAGACTTTATAAGTCTGTTTTTTGCATGAGTCTTTATACTTCAGATCAAATATCTTAATTCAAATAAATTGACACCGTGTCAGAAATAATATATTATAAAAGCAATAAATGACACCGTGTCAAAAAGAGATGAAAATGGCAAAAGACATATTAACCAGAATCAAAACAGAAAAAAAGCAAAATTTAAAAACGGCTTTGATTGATGAATTTTCCGTTTATAGTATAGCAGATGCTCAAGTTGCGCGCATTGTAGCACAAGCTAATATTTCGAGAGGTTCTTTTTATACCTATTTTGAGGATTTATACGATGCTTATGAATGGGTGTTCGAATTAGTCATGGATGAGATTCACCATGATCAATTCGCACCCCCCTTTGAGGCAACAATTCGTTTTATTGCTGATATTGAAGTTAACCCATACTATAATTTTCTAAAAAAATATTATCAAGTCAATGAAAGTTTACGCAATACTCATATAAATCATGCGAATGCAACAAATTTTGCTGTTCACACGAAGCAAAATTTGGATACTAAATGGTGGCTTGAGATGTTGGTCAGTCATGAATCAATCAAGGAGGCTTTTCTGCAACCGGAAAACACAGCTCAAATCATTAACAGACTTACCACTGTACAAGACTTATTGAATCAGAAAGAAGGATAATGATGTTTTTAGCCATTAAAGAAATTCGCCATGAAAAATTCAGATACAGTCTCATTGTCGCAGTTATCAGTTTAATTAGTTTCCTAATTTTTATTCTGAGTGCCTTATCGCTGGGATTGGCAAACGAAAATACTGCGGCAATTACTTCGTGGCAAACTCAAAGTGCCTTGATGACAAAGGACGCTAATGGTAACATGGGTCAGTCATTATTGACTAAAAAGCAATCTAAGATTTTTCATGATGACAAAAATGTAGCAACAGTTGGGATAACGCCTGCTAATATCAAGAAAAGAGGGACTTCACAAACACAGTCAGCACAATTCATTGGGCTTGAATCTACGCAGTATATTTTTCAAAATTTAAAATTAATTTCCGGCAAAAAGCCTGCAACCCAACATGAAGTTGTTGTTTCTAATAAATTTGAAAATCTACAAGTAGGCAACAAAATAAAAATTGGATTGGATACTCATCTTTATACAATCGTTGGTAAAGTGAACGATGCACAATATAACATGGCACCTGTCGTATACGGCGACATTGATAATTGGTCTACCATAAAAGGGGTTGGGACAAAGTATTCGGCCAGTGGCTTTATTTCTAAAAAGCATGATAATCTCAAAGTCAAAGATAATAACTTGGTTACTTATAGTAGACAGGCATATTTAAACAAATTACCCGGATATTCAGCACAAAATACAACCTTCGCTTTCATGATAGTTTTCCTGATCATTATATCTCTAGTGATCATCACGATATTCCTGTATATTTTAACGATACAAAAGTTACCTAATTTATCAGTATTAAGAGCACAGGGGATTCCGAGTAACTATCTTCTCAAAAATACTTTTGGTGAAGCGTTCGTAATTTTGTCTATTGCCATAGTTGTCGGTTTACTCGTTACGGTTTTGGCTGCGACTGTGATTCCAAATACGGTGCCTATGTACTTTGATACAACTTTCATTATTTTAGTTGCCGTTGGTATATTACTGACAGGTCTGATTGGCGCACTCGTTCCAATGAGAATTATTTCAAAAATTGATCCAGTTACTGCTATTGGAGGATAAAATGATATGGCGACATTAGAATTAAAAAAAGTGAACAAAGTTTTTGGTAAAGGCTCGAATGCTGTGCAAGCCTTAACCACAATAGACTTTGAATCGAATGAGAATGAATTAACTTTGATTCTCGGGCCATCAGGTTCGGGGAAAAGCACGCTGTTAACTATTCTTGGCGGGATTCAAACGCCAACCGATGGCGAAATTCTGTTGAACGGTGCATCAATTAATCAATTAAAGCAGCAAGAACAAGAGCGAATTCGGTTAAATCAAATTGGTTTTATCTTACAGCGTTATAGTTTGGTTCCTTTTTTAAATGTTTACGAACAATTTGAGCTGTTGGATAAAGTAAAGCCAAACGGCAACTTGAGCCAAACCAAATTTAATCAACTATTGAAACAACTCGGAATCGAAAAATTACTAAATCAATACCCTGCTGAACTATCAGGTGGTCAAGCACAAAGAGTGGCAATAGCCAGAACTTTGTATGCAAATCCGAAAATAATTTTAGCTGATGAGCCAACGGCAGCTTTAGATACTGATCGCGTAGAAGTTGTAGGTGAATTATTGCAAACGATCGCCCATGAACAAAATAAGGCAATTGTCACAGTGACACATGATGTGCGTTTGAAAAAATTTGCTGATCATGTATATGAATTGGTGGATGGTCGACTGAGTAAAGCTGATTAGATGTTTGGAAACATTGGTCTATACATCAGTACTAAGTTTTGATCTGATTGAAGTTTGTTTTTTTCGTATTTGCTAAACGTGATCAAATCTTACTGAGGAATATACTTAATTTATTCGTTTAGTGATAAAATAGTGGCATACAAAAGGTGAAGAAAGTAGGTAAGTGATATGTGTACTGGTATTAGTATTACCTCAAAAGAGGGCAACGTATTTTTTGGGCGTACAATGGACTTAGCAATGGGAATGTTTGGTGAAGATTCGGATAGTGCTATTCCAACAGTTATTCTGACTTTGCCGAAAAATCATTTACTTGACAGTCAACTTAGCCCTTGGCAATCAAAATATACGACTATGGGTATGGGTGTCAAAGATACGACTATTTTATATGATGGCATCAACGATCAGGGTTTGTCAGGTGATACACAAGTATTAATGGAAACAACACGGGATAGTAAAGAAAACATTCAGTCTCGTGGTTTAATACCACTTTTGGGTGAAGAATTTGTGACTTATATCTTGAGTCAATATGCGTCAGTGCAAGAAATAAAAGCTAATTATAAAAAATTTTCCCTAGTTGATACGCCATTTATGATGGGGGATGTTCCAATGCAGTTTCCTTTGCATTACACATTTATTGATCCGACAGGGGAGCAAATTGTTTTAGAACCGACAGATAATGGTGCCTTTGTGTTGTATGACGGGATTGGTGTTGTCACAAATAGTCCGGAATATAGCTATCACACAACGAATATTCGAAATTATATTAGCCTTAGCAATTATGATCCAACGAAACAAAAGCAAATCAATGAGAAGTATACGATGCAACCAATTGAAATGGGAACTGGCTATGGTATGTTTGGTCTGCCAGGAGACTATACGTCACCTTCAAGATTTGTACGTGCTTTTCTGTTATCAAATGCTCTAGATTCATTTGAGGGAAAGGATGGTATTAATCAACTTTATAGTGTCTTCAGAGCAGTCATCATCCCGCGTGGACTAGAGCATGCGAGTGCCACCAGTGACATGACCGATTATTCCAGATATTGGGTTGGCTATGATCTCACAAATCAAACGATGTATGTGCAGACTGGGGAAGGAATTGCATTTACAGCAAAAAAAATTGATCTAAGCTTGTCAGAAATAAATTATGAAAATGTCAATACGACAAATAGCGTGACAACAGTTCTTTAAGTAGGCATGTCATGAGAGGAATCACAAGTTGCATTCCCTATGAACCAAATTGATGCTGTCATTGGGGATATTAAAGAAATGTTTGCTAAGCAACCTAACACAATATATGAAGTGAGAGTTGTAGACCAGATTTACTCAAAAAAAGGTCAATATATTTTTTGAATGGTATAAGATTAGCAAGGCTACAAGGTCGCAACAAATAGCGCAATTTGATAGTACCTACACAGAAAGAATTCCAGAAATCATCAAAAAAATTCGTAAAGAAACAGGTTTGACGGTTCGTACAAATATATATGATTAGTCACAA